>PVIW01004959.1:0-117920 GCA_004026585.1 Noctilio leporinus | reverse complement strand
TGCCTTTCTTTCAATCCTTATAGTGAGTTTATTCTTGCCACAGGATCAGCTGATAAGACTGTTGCCTTGTGGGACCTGAGAAATCTGAAACTTAAATTGCATTCCTTTGAATCACATAAGGATGAAATATTCCAGGTTCAGTGGTCACCTCACAATGAGACTATTTTGGCTTCCAGTGGTACTGATCGCAGACTGAATGGGATTTAAGTAAAATTGGAGAGGAGCAGTCACCGGAAGATGCAGAAGATGGGCCACCAGAGTTGTTGTTTATTCATGGTGGTCACACTGCCAAGATATCTGATTTCTCCTGGAATCCCAATGAACCTTGGGTGATCTGCTCTGTATCAGAAGACAATATCATGCAAGTGTGGCAAATGGCAGAGAACATTTATAATGATGAAGACCCTGAAGGAAGTGTGGGTCCAGAAGGACAGGGGTCTTAAATACATCTGCACTTCTTGTGATTTTTGACTCCCCTTTTCTCCTTTCAACCCTATACTGATTTAACACTGGTTTTGAGACACAAATTTTGTTCAGCTATCCCTCTATAATAGGTACCATCAACAGTGCTATTAGCCCAAACTGAGGGTATTTTCTAAGTATTAACTGGGGGACTTGATTCAGCAAAGCCACAGACTTATATTTAAATTTTCTTCAGGAATTTTCTAGTAACAAAATCTAAAGTAGCCACCAAAAGGGGACTATGGTGTATGGTTTTATTTTTTTTCTAATGCTATATCCCCAAATTTTTCAGATTCATTTAAGTAAAGGCTAGAAGTAAGGAATAGAGCCAAGTGAGATAGGTGTCTGAGCCATGAAGTATAAGTACTGCAAAATGTTGTTTTTATTCAGGAATTAGGGGAGATTCAAGTCATAAATTGCTACTCCAAAATCTTCATACCTCCTTTCCAGGGTGCACATTTTCCTCTGTAGGCCAGTCTCCTCTCAGTTTAAGTCAAAACTACATGTTCATCTTTCCCCATATATTTTTTGCTTGTTAGTATATTTCTTGAGCAGTTTTCATATTATTTCTTTCCTTTCTGTGAAATGGTTTTTTAAAAAAAACTTGGGACCACCAAGTTGTAAAGATGTATGTTTTTGCCTGACAGTTATGCCACAGGTAGACTCTCAAGTTGAGAAGAGTGAATTGATAGCTTGTATTTGTTTTTAAAATTAAATTAATCCTGGTAAGAGTTGCCTTTTTTTGTTTGTTTGTTTGTTTTTGTTTTTTAAAGGAGTTAGTCTTTGACCACTAGTTTAATACCATCTGTTTTGGGTGATCTGTTTCACCAGCAGGCCTGTTGTTCTCCATGACTAACTGTGTAAGTGCTTAAAATGGAATAAATTGCTTTTCTACATAAAAAAAAAAAAAAAAAAAGAAGAGACCTGCTTCAGTTATTAGGCACTAGAATAATTATAAAAGGCAGCCCTACCTCAAGGCTCCCACCTCAAATGTCAGTCATACCATCAGGGACCATCTGGATACCCTTACTGAAAGGACAAAGCCTTGCCATTTGCTATTGTGGTGCCACTTGCCAAGCAGGCCTTTGACCTTGTTGAAAATGAATGCCATGTTCCTTTTCTGACCTTATGTTCCAGGACTGGAAATTACTGGAAAGCAAGAACAGAATGTGACTAATGGCTCCCCAGAGCAGCAGGCAGAAACATTGGGACAAACTGCAGCTTACACAAAAACAACGAAAACCTGCTGTGTCGCAACGCCCCCAACAGCCAAGGGGCCATACAATAGCAACTACTCTTGCCCTTTTATAATCCAGTTATAATCCAATAAAAACTCAAAACCCCAATATTTTGCTGCTGGTGTCTCTCTCCACATCATGCCCCTTTCCCCTTTTGGAAAATGAATAAAACTTTGCTCTCTGCCTTTTCTTCTCTTTGTGAATTCTTTCACAGCACACGTCACCAACTACCCCAACACTTATTCCTTCACAAGGATGCCAAAGCAACCCAGCAGTATGGAATAACGGGACTCCTAGCCAAACCCTTTACAAACATTTGAGTTGTGACCCAAATGTTCAGGGATTAAAAATAACTCTTTGTTTTACAAATGACATCACTACAAGCCCTGGCTGGTGGCACAATGGATAGGGTGCCAGCTTGCAAACCCAAAGGCCGCTGGTTCGATTCCTAGCCAGGGCACATAACCAGGTTGCAAGCCAGGTCCTTACCTGGAGGCAAGTGAAAGGCAACCAAATACACTGATGTCTCTCTCCTTTTCTGCCTCTCTCCCTTCCCTTCTCTCTAAAAATAACTAATTTTTTTTTTTAAATGACATCACTAAGGGCCAGATATGTGGCTCCAGAATGTCAAAGCCCACCAAATCTGTTTATTTTTCCAAAACCTTCTCTATTCATTTAAAAGACTTACAGATAACTGGCTTTATGAAACCAAAGTCTTTCTAAGACAGATTTGCTTTTCTTTCCCTACATTTTTCAAATGAAGATACCCAGTCTGCTCCAAGAACTCCTGTCTGGGCCTCTATTAAAATATAAATCTTTGGAAGGTAAATTTTATCAAAAGGAAAAAAAATAAAACAAACAAACAAAAACCCTTAGCTATATCTGAGCAAATCAAATTAAACTTATTTCAGCTATTCTTTTCTAAATTAGTAAATTCTTATAGAAGTTACTGAACCTCTAGATATTTTGAAGTAACATGAGATACGGAAATGTTAATTGCTGGTCAAATCTTAAGTTTACATGCTTTTGGCTTATTACAAAGACGCAATAAAAAGCCCAAATTTGGAGCTGGGGTATATGTTATGTGCTTTGTTGGAGGTGTGTTTCTTAAAGCTGAGTGTGTTTGCCACTAGAAGAATCTATGTCTCTAAAGATCATAATGAAAAAATAAAAATAAAAAAAATGAAGATCATAATGATACAGAGATCTGATCAGATCACTAGGAGGAAGAAGGAAAAGGCCGCTGGAGCACACTGCCCAAGGCAATGGTAAACAGTCTAGAACACTGGCTGAGAAGTTCAATGCCTCCAGACTGCATGGAATCATGGAAAAGAAGGTGTCAAATAAAAGAAGGGTTCTCTGACCCTCCGAGTCTCTCCTCTTCCTCAAGGAGGCCTGGATGATCATGCCACAGGTGCCTGCTTTCCAAACAGATGCTATTTTGGATGCGAAGGACCTCCAGGCCCAGCCTAGGATCAAGCTAGGATCTGGCCTGGCAGCGGTGGCAAGTTATTCTTCTTTGGGTGTTTTAAAGGGAACAGGCTCTGAGGCAGAAGCCTGACATTCTTCCATTGTGTAGCTTTTGTATCTAATGTTGTTTTAGTTTGTAAACTAACCCTATAGAAATAAGATAATTAAAAACTACTAACAGAGGGAATAATAGAACTCAGGTGTGAGTTTAACCTTAAGTGATAGATTTAAGTGATTAAAGCTGTAATTAGTGTTATGAATTTATCCTTAATTGATAGGCCTAAGTGACTAATGCATGTAGAAAGCTATTATTCCAAAACTGTGTAGCTTTTGAATAAAGATTCCTTTCCCTTATCACCAAACTTTTGCCTCCAGAATTTTTCCTAGAGGCTGGTAGCAGGCAGCAGGACTCTTGCTGTGTGGCAACAATAAAATCTGTTCGTAAAAGTCAATCTATGGAATGCCAGTTGCCATGGAAATGCACTTTTGAAGGACAAGGACTGAAAGTGAGTAATTCTAAAGATACACACACACACACACAACACACACACAGTATTTATTTATTTTTAGAGAGAGGGGAAGTGAGGGTGAAAAAGAAACATTAATGTGTGGTTGCCTCACACACACCCCAAACTGGGAACGTGGCCCACAACCCAGGCATATGCCGTGACTGGGAATCGAACTAGCAACCCTTTGGTTTGCAGGCTGGCACTAATCCGCTAAGCCACACCAGCCAGGGCTAACGATGGTTATTTCTGAAAGGATACAAAAGTTTGTAAAATTTGCAGAAAGGCTTGTAAAAGTTGTAGAAGTTTGCAGAAGTTTTAAATTTGTAAAGAAAAAGTACTCAGGAAACCTCTCAACTGGAAGGAGGCTCTACCAATCACCTTACTCCAGACTGGAGTAGCCCCCAAGGTTCAGTCTCTTTAAGGCCTTATATGGCTAACCCTTCCTATATTCAGAACTCCTACTAGACATGGAGACTTCTTCCCTAGAAGCCTACCCAGAAATGGTAGCTCAGTTTCAAACCTGAAGGAATTTGGCCTGTGGCAAAAGCTTACCCAGGACTCAGCTATCTCATTGTAGCTGAGGTTTTAACAAAGCTGTGTAACAGAAGCACTGGTTTTAATAAAGTTTTGTAACAACAGTCCCCCCAATTATCAACAACCCTTGTGAAAAGGGCCTCTCTCTCTTCGTAAGTCCTCCCCAACAGCCATCACCCAGCAGGATCCACCATTCCTGAGTTAGCTGTTGGAAAGTGCCAGCTGAACAAGCAGGACAACAAAATGATTCCACATATTTCTGTGAGTACCCGAAGATCTCAAACTCATCTTTTGAAAGCATCCTCCTTAACTTAATAAGTAGCCCATTTTTCTCCTCTCTTTTCTTATCTCCTCTGCCCAATCCCAACCTGAGACAGTTTACGATCTTGAAAACTTCATGGTCCAACTCCTAAGGCTAAATACTTCTTGTTGGCTTCGCCTTTCCACCCTCACCTGGGGATAAGTCCACCCCTACCCCCTATCAATAGAGAAATGTTTCGGCTACTCCAGTAGATCAGACAGCTCTCATACTCCAATCCATGGGGTGGTTTCATAACCCAAAACAAAATTAAACAATGGCCAAGCCCAGCACTCCCCTCAGGGGGCCCTATTTTCTCACTTAACCATCTCCAGGTCTGCTAGCCCTTTTATGTAATTAGTAATGTCTAAGGGGCACACAGGCAGGAAGGCTTTCTGGCACTTTAAACAGGGTTTCCTAATCCCAGATCCTCCTTGTACTAACACTATCCATAGAATTTCTCTAACTTCAATACCATACATTTCTGGAGAAATTTCCAATTGAGGAGATGAGACAAACTTCTTACACGTCCACAGCCCAAAGCCAGTCATTCCTACTCTGCCCTTGAACAAGAATTCACTAAAAACAATTTATGGTCAAGGCAAACCCTCCTTTTAAGTCAACCAGTTCCTTCCACAGGAAACAGGTTCTTACACTACTCTCTTTGCAATTCCCAAGTAACTATACACTTTGGGTCAAAAAGGGGTTCTATCTTTACTAAATTCATAAACAATACCCAATTCCACAACCCTACTGTATCAGCCTTTCTAGCGGCCTAAGGGGTCCAGCAGTTGGGGACCAAAGATTTTTTTTAAAAGTTACATAACTTACAAACATGTCTCTGTTGAAACCTGCCTATCAAACTCATTGATACGACTGTGGCAGCAGAACTACCCCTTGTCAGGAGAGGAGACTGGGTTTGAGGGTCTAAGGCATATCGGGCCCTCCCTTCCCAGTGGAAGAGGAATTGCTCCCTTGGGCATGTCCTTCCTGATGTTTCCAAACCTGGGGAAATGCCACTCTCCCATTCCCATTAAGGGCACAAGGACACTTAATTAAGAGAGCAGTACAGGGAGCCTCCTGAGGCATCCACCATCGTCTATCCCAGGATGCTGCCCAAGCACTTATTAAAAGAGGGGAGATGCTGGCATTCTTCCAGGGGCAGACAGACTCCCTAGCAGAGGTCACCCTCCAGAATCGAAGGGCATTAGATCTACTCACCACCTCAGAAGGAGGCACACGTATCTATCTCAAGGAGCAGTGCTGCTTCTATGTCAACATATCAAGACAAGTACAACAGAACATTCAAGGTATCCTGAGTCCTCATCCAAAATTAAAACTTTGATCTCATTTTAAGATACAAAGTCATGGCTCATGTCTTTACTCCTCCCTTTTGCAGCTTCCCTATTAATCACCCTAATGCTATTAATGTTTAGACCTATGAGAATTAACCTACCAACTGCATTCATTTCTTCCAGAATAGAAGCCATAAAATCACAAATGATCATTACAAAAGGATATCAGTCTCTGGTACCACAGTCCTCAACCTTCTATCTCAGACTGTTGACCGGACACCTCCTTTCACCTCTCCCAGCCAACAGTGAGCAAGCATGGGAACCCAAGGTTATTAAGATGCCCTTCCCCAGCAGGAAGCAGCTGGAGCAGCCATTGCCTAAGTAGTCCCCAAAGATTTGGCTTCCTACTGCTTGATGGGGGAATGTTAGGCGGCACTTAGAAATGTAGGTGTGAGATAGGGGTCACCACCCTTGCGGAACCAAGGCAAAATAGTTGAAATAGTTAACTGCCCTTGTTAGCAAAATTTCCATTGCAGTTTTACCATCACCCTCCCCACTGAGGGCAGTCACGGAGAATGATGGGAAAAGGCATGCACAGAACAGACTCAAGTTATACCACCAAAGTATCTGTCAATCAGTACAGAACCCCTTGCCTGCGCTAATACAATCACGCATGTACTTAAGGCAGCAGGTTCAGGAACTGAGCTCCACTAATAGTTTTATTGTACCTCACTTATTGAGCTTCACAGATATTGCGTTTTTTATCAAATTGAAGGCAAGACCCTCCATCAACGAAAAGAGCACAACTCACTTTACTGTGGTGGCCTGGAACGAAAACTGCAATATCCTCCAGCTGTGCCTGTATAACTAAGTTCTAAAGTTTAATATAATGAATGCAGTAAGTCATTCACTATATAACCTACAGCATCATTTTTCTCATTAGCAAATTTGACTGTAAACTCAAACTATAAGATTCTGCTCTTGCTTTGTTCTTTATCATTTCTTTTTTTTATTGTTGTTCTATTACAATCATCCCAATTTCCTTCCCATTGCTCTCCATAGTTCCTCCAACCCACTCCCACAGTCAATCCCCACCCTGTTGTCCGTGTCCATAAGTCATTTATGCTAGTTTTTTGACTAGACCCTTCCCCATCTTTCTCTCCCTTCTTTCCCTCTCTCTTCCCCTCTGATCATTGTCAGCCTGTACCTTGTTTCCATGACTGCGGTTCTATTTTGCTCCTTGTTTGTTTTGTTCATTAGTTTCCTGTATTAGGTGAGACCATATGGTATTTGTCTTTTGCCACCTGGCTTATTTCACTTAGCATAATAGTCTCCAGTTCCATCCATGTTGTCACAAGACAGTTCCTTCCTTCTTTCTTTCTGCTGCAAAGTATTCCATTGTCCAAATGTACCAGGCTTTTAACCTAATTTTTTCATTTTTTATATACAGCACTTAGTTCACCTAGCACCTGGTCAACAATGACCGAAACCTAAGTTAACCTAATAACCTTTTTGGATTTCCCAAGTCATTTCATGAAACTAACAAACATGCTAATTAAGAACTCATCTTTCCCCTGGTTGGAGCAGTTCAGTGGACTGAGTGCCAGCCTTCAAATCAACGTGTTACCAGTTCGATTCCCAGTCAGAGCATATACCTGGGTTGCAGGCTATATCCTCAGTTAATGTAAAAGGCAAACCACACACTGGTGTTTCTCTCCCTCTCCTTCTCCCTCTCTAAATAAAAATAAATAAAATATATATTTAAAATAAAATATATATTTCATGGAAACCTTCTCCTGACTTTTCCATATTAGTTATCTGAATTTTATACTCTTATTTTCCCTTGGCTCAACCCTCATTCCATTATTTGTCAAGTTTTACATTTTTTTTCACAATTTCTTTCATAATGCTCACCTACAGCCAGCACACTAGTTGCTTCACACTCTGAAACAAGCTTTCTCCCCATTTCAATCTTCCCTGACCTCCAATTATTACAAAAACAAAAATATCAACGGTCCCCAGTGACTTGGGTCAAATACCAAATAACTCAATTTCAAATTTGATCATCCCAAACAAACTGGAAAACTCACACTTTACCAACCACACACCCTGATATTCTCTACCTTACTCCTTAGGTTTTCTTAGACCCTAAATCTGTGGTGTGAGCTACCTTGCTTTGATACATGGGAAACAACTTTTTTCAAGGATGTCACTCCTGTGTCCCCTAACAGCCTGAAGAGAAACATGTCTTCGACACCTTCAGTGTGTAAGCTTTATTCATTTATCAAGTACAATCTACTCTCCATATCCATGGGTTCTGCATCTAGGGATTCGATCAACCACAGATCAAAAATATTTGGCAAAAACGTTACATTGTTGTTACCATGTACCAGGTAAGTTAAGCCTAAAATGATTAACGGCTGCACCTGTACTGAACATTTACAGACTTTTTCCCTTGTAACCAACCATCCCCTAAACAATACAGTAATAACAACTATTTACATAACATACACATTGTCTTAGGCATAAGTATTCTAGAGATGACAAAATATACGGTACACGGAGGACTGCCTTTATATGGAAATGCTTTGCCGTTTTATATAACAGGGCTTCAGCTTCAGGAGTCCTGGAACCAATATCCCTCCTCTCCTCCTTTCCTCTTCCCCGCAAACCACCCCCCTAACAGACATGTTCGTTTGTTTGTTTTTCAAAGCTCGGAAATGGTTCTATGTCTCGTGGGCCTTGTACACCATCAGGCAAAGCCAGGGCCAATCCCGTACTTCCGCCTGCCAAACTGTGCGGTCCCCTCCACTCGGCAGGAAGCGATTATTACGACCATAGAGGAAACGGTAGGAACTGAAACGCGCCCCGTAGCAGTGCCCAGGCTGCGCGCAAGTGGGGTCCACGGGGAGCTTTCCCGGCGCGGGTCGCGACCAGGCGGCCCTGAGGCCTGCGCTTTCGGCCCGGTCCGCCCCGCAGGCCGGCCCTTCCAGGCGGGAAACCGCAGGCTTAGACCCGGGCCCCGCACGCCCTCACCTGCATCTGCTTCCGAAGCAAGGGGCTGCGCCCGCGGGCGCCGCAGCGCAAAAGGGCCGCCAGCACTGTCATGGTCGCCAAGCGCAGAACCTGGACGTCAAGGGCACAGACTGAGTCGGCGCCGCACCCCCTACCCAACGCGCCCCGCCCGCCTCAGCGCGAGAACCCGTGGCTCCCGCTGCCCCTCTGGCCCGGCCTCCTCCAATAGCAGCCTCAGCCCGCGGGGGCCCGCCGCTATTGGCCGGCGGCCAGAGGAGGGCGGGGCGGAGCCTGACTCTGCTGCTTCCTCGAAGCCCCGCCTGGTGCCTGGCAGACCCGGGATCCCGGCTGTTTGAGAAGCGGACGAGGAGCCGCCACTCTACAAACACTTGCCACGTTGGTGGTTCACGGCTAACCACTTTTGACCTTCCAAAGTCAGTGGTTTAAATTTAATCTGGGTCCTTACCTTTCATTAAGCCAGTTGTTTAAATTATAACCACAGATAGAGAGGAAGGTCATGGAAAATATTTTTAAGCAACCCAATCAGCTTTCATTTATGTTGAGATAATTTGGCGATTGTTTTTCAGTAGATGGAGGAAGGAAAGAAATAGAATGCATATCAACAGCTAACTTTACTGAACAATTAATAAGGATTCGCAAAAACTCAGATGCTATTGTATCTCCCTTTCCTCTACCAGTCAAGGTTCCTCTGGCTGGCCCAGTAGCCTAATTGAGATGAGACAGTGTAATAAGAGAAAATAACCCCTCATGCACAAAGATTCCGAGACAGAAAGAGAGCATGAGTATGTATATAAGACACCCTGAGCTAGAGATGAAGTAAGGTACCCTGTGTTCAGGGCTTCGAAGAGTCATTACGGAATAATAAGAGCAGATGTTCAGTAAGTAGGAGTTTATCCTGCTCCACAGATGTGCCGAAAGAGGTTCTACCTGATGATCTTCCACAGGCCCTACTTCAAGTTCTTCCAGGTAGTTAAGGGATTTTCCTAGCTTACTATCCTGCCTCACAAGAACTATCAGGGAGATAGTGAGACCAACCCCCAAAGGATTTATGGCTTACAAACTACAGAAGCCCTGGCCAGATAGCTCAATCCGGATATGCCAAGGTTGTGGGTTTGATCCCCAGTCCAGGTGCATATAGAATCAACCAATGAATGCATAAATAAGTAGAACAACAACAACAACAAATCAATGTTTTTTTCTTTCTCTTTTTCTTCCCTCCCGCTCTAAAATCAAACAATAATATTTTTAATTAAAAAGAAAACAAAAAATTATAATAATTAAAAAAAAAAACAAAAAACAGAACCCACAGAAGACCAGCTCAATCCAACATGGTGACTCATTTCCACCTGGGGGTAACCCCTTGCCTCATTATACCCTCATTGCAATATATTAGCATGCTAAACCACACACCCTGCACCAAGATTGAAACAGAAAAATCCACATAAGGACACAACATAGACAATGAGGCTCTTCTGAGAAGTCTCCACCCCTTTCCCAGCAAAATCCTGAATATTTCCCTCTTATTTTTTTTATGTTTTCACTAGTATAGCCAGTATATATATTTTTTTATTTATTATTATTTTTAAAGATTTTATTATTTTTTAAAAGAGGGGAAGGGAGAGAGGCAGGGAGAGAGAAAGACATCAATGTATGGTTGCTTTTCACCTGCCTCCAGCCACAGACCTGACTGGACACCTGGTTTGCAACCCAGTTATGTGCCCTGGCTGGGGAATTGAACCAGCAACCTTTGGGTTCACAGGACAGCACCTTATCCACTGTGCTACCAGCCAGGGCCTATTTCCCTTCTTATTGAATGCCCTACCTAACCCTCTAGTAAATAAGCCTCAATAAAAGAAGTAAATTACACTGGGGCAGGGGAAGTGCTGTACTGCTTGCAGAATAGCCACTCTGTCTCACTGCTTCACTAATAAGTTCTTTTTCACTTTAAAGTTTATGCTGGCTCTATTTCGAATTCCTTCCTTTGAGAAGCCAAGAACCCACAGTGGGTGGGGGGTTTTTGGGTTTCCAGGACCCTGGAACACCTGTATGATCTGGTCCATATTCAGTAGGTCGCCACGTTCTTCTTGACTTTTTCCTTTAAAAGTCACACTCCTGCCTTCTCTCTTGCTGACCTTACTGTAGGCCAAGCACAAACTTTTTCATACTTAGTTTCTATAGACATTGAAAGGAAATCATACGATGTGTATTGGTGCTTAAGCTGTGTGTGTGTGTGTGTGTGTGTGTGTGAAAAGTACACAATAACAAAATTAAACAGCTGGTCTGGCATAATAGTATGTAAGGATTACCAGTTGTGAGAGACCAAGGCTGATGATATGTCCAAGGTCACAGAACCTTTACTGAGAAGTGCAATTTGAACTCAGGCAGTCTGGCTGCCAGGAATAAGCTTTTAACCTTTACACTAATTTTGCCTGAGGAGAGACTTACTTCAGATGCAGAAGAGTAAGCTTTGATTGAACAACTCTGCTATCAAAAGCACTACCACTGTGGAAATATTGCCACTATGTTGGACAGGAAAGCTTCTAGAGAAGCTGAAAGAGATTTGGGGGTATTTGAAGGAGAAAAATATCAAATTTTCTCTTAGCTACAGCAGACAGCTGTTCTTAAAAGCTGAGCTAAAAACAGAAAAGAAAAGAAAAGAAAGATTAGAGCAGTTTCATTACAATATGAGCAGTAGGTTAAAAAAATGTAGTTAATTTCATTTAACACTTATGGACACAGTGAACAAACTGACAGCTCTCAGAGGGGAGGGGGGTGAGGGGTGGGGGGTGGGGGCTGGGTTAGAAGGGTGAAGGGTAAAGCAAAGAACAAAAAAAGGCTCATGGACACAGACAACAGTATGGCGATTGCCAGATGAAAGGAAAGTGAGGGGAGGTAGAAGAGGTAAAGGGAATAAATGAGGATGGAAAAAGACTTGACTTGGGATGGTGAATACACAATATCCAGATGATGTATGGCAGAGTTGTATACATGAAACCTATATAATGCCACCCCAATAAATTCTATAAAAATATCAGATACTTCTAAAAAGAATCAAGGAATTTGAAAATTCAAGAATTTCCATAGAAAACAGGAAAAATAACTGCATGCAAAATAATTGTAGCACTAGAGTGGTCTATATTTGGGGCACTCCATACTCCTAAATAAATAAAAACTAATTCTGAACTTCATTACAGTTGTCGAAAAATTTCAATCAAATCAGGATTAAAGTCTGGATTTGGAAGTTAGAGCATAGAGGCAATTGTTAAATAGATAATGTTACCCCAAAGAAGAGTCTCATATAGAGAGAAACTTGGGAAGACCTGCATTCATGTGGAGGAAGAGGGCACACGAAAATAGAGAACTGTGAAGAGAAAGCTAGGTAGCAGAGAACCAGGTTACACTGTGATGTACTGCACCCACTACCCCACTTCTTTTTTTTTTTTTTTTTTTTTAAGATTTTATTTTATTTTATTTTGTTATTTTTAGAAAGAGGGGAAGAGAGAGAGGCAGAGAGGGAGAGAGACATCAATGTATGGTTGCCTTTCACCTGCCTCCAGCCACAGACCTGACTGGAGACCTGGCTTGCAACCTAGTTATGTTGCCCTGGCTGGGAATTGAACCTGTGACCTTTGGGTTCACAGGCTGGCGCCTTATCCACTGTGCTACCAGCCAGGGCCCCCACTTCTTTTAAAATCTGTGAAACATCCCCCATTCACACCCAGCCTGTGAAGTCACAATCACCCTATGGGAAAGCAGAACCAAAACAAAGGACACCAAATTTTCAATTCTAAAATCCTAAAGTCACAGTTTAGGTGGAAGAAGAATGATTTGAAAATCCAGTTTTCCTTCCTCCACCCAGTACTAGTTACATAAAACTCTGGGCAGTATGGCTAGAGCTGGGGAGAAACCCAGAGGATTAGACCCTAATGAATGTCCCTGAGACAAGGCCCTGCCCCTGGGCCCTGCAGCCCAGCCACAGGGGACCATCACAGTAGAAACATACCCACGATAAATTCAGTGTTGTGAAAACAGATCTGAGCTCTTTGATTCAAGCTGATTTGTCAAAAAATAGTAGCCCACAGGAGCACTAGACGTTAAATAGAAATTTGAGGTGGATGCTTCGAGTGCTTGGATAGGAAGGGCTTAGGGTAGCCTCTCAAAAAGTCCCCATAACCCAAAAAGCCTAAAAGAGGTATATGGGTGACTTTTTCCCCTTGTAGCTGTAAAGAGTGAAGAAGTTAGCTGAGCTGGATGGAGCTGGTAATCCTCCAGTGGCTCCATTCTTAGGAAACTGGGCATCACCATAGAAGTTAACCTGGAGGTTTGACCATATCTGGGTATGAGGAAGCCCAGGACCACAGGAAAGCCTAGGACAGAAGTATGAGGTGACAGAACTTAAACCTAAAATTTATGAAAGAATAACTGAATTTGAGTTTAGATGAAAAGGACTAAGTTGAAATGTCTTCTATGAGAGAGAAGTAGAATGTTGGGATTAAAAAAATAAGTCCAGGCAGAACACTGCGCTCCTCCACAGCTGCGTTGGCCCGCTGACTGTAAAAAAAAGGGTGAAAGAAACCACTTACCATGATGTTTTGGAGATCAAACCCAAAGCCACCCAGGAAGAATGGAAATAGGCCTACCGGAAGCTGGCCTTGAAGTACCACACTGATAAGAATCCAAATGAAGAAGAGAAGTTTAAACAGATTTCTCAAGCTTATGAAGTGTTCTCTGATGCAAAGAAAAGGGAGTTATGTGATAAAGGATGAGAACAGGCAATTAAAGAATTGGAGCAGATGGTAGTTTTGGATCCCCCATGGACATCTTTTGATAAGTTTTTTAGAGGAGGAGGAAGGATGCAGAGGGAAAAGAGAGTTAAAAATGTTGTGCATCAGCTCTCGGTAACCTTAGAAGATTTATGTAATGGTGCAACAAGAAAACTAGCTCTGCAAAAGAGTATGATTTGTGATGAATGTGAAAGCCGGGGTAGTAAGAAAGGAGAAGTAGTATGCTGTCCCAATTGCTGAGGAACTGGGATGCAAATAAGAATTCATCATATAGGACCTGGAATGGTTCAGCAAATTCAGTCTGTGTGCTTGGAGTGCCAGGGCCATGGGGAACAGATCAGTCCTAAAGATACATGTGAAAGCTGCAATGGATGGAAGATAGTTCAAGAGAAGATTCTAGAAGTTCATATTGACAAAGGCATGAGAGATGGCCAGAAGATAACATTCCATGGTGAAGAAGACCAAGAACCAGGACTAGAAGATATTATCCTTGTTTTAGATCAGAAGGACCATACTGTTTTCACTTGGCGAGTAGAAGACCTTTTCATGTGTATGGACACACAGCTAATGAAAGTGTATAACTTCCAAAGATCAAAGCTATGACAACTCAACCATAGCCATCACTTCTCATCCAGGTCAGATTGTCAAGCATGGAGATATCAAGTGTGTGCTAAATGAAGGCATGCTAGTTTATAGTAGACCATATGAAAAGGGTTATCTAATCATCCAATTTAAGGTAGACTTTTCTGAAAATGGTTTTCTCTCTCCTGATAAACTCTCTTTGCTGGAAAAACTACTACCTGAAATGAAGGAAGTAAAAGAGACTGATGAAATGGACTAGGTAGAACTGGGGGACATTGATCCAAATCAAGAAAGATGGCACCATTACAATGAAGAAGCCTATGAGGATGATGAACTTAATCTTAGGGATGGTGTTCAGTGTCAGTCCTCTTAACGGGGCCAGCAAATAACATAGTTGGCATTTTGCTTACAGTAGTGAATGAGTGAAGGACTATAATCATAATATGCTCACTACTTGCTATTGTTTCTGTTTTAATATTCAACTATAGTAGTGTTTTAAAAGTTAAATGAAAAACAAACTCAAAATATGAAAGCTAAAAAGATAAAAAAATAATTAAGTCCTGTCCTGGCTAACATGGCTCAGTGGATTGGTGCCGGCCTATTAACCAAAAGGTTGCAGGTTTAATTCCCAGTGAGGGCACATGCCTGGGTTGTGGGCCAGGTCCCCAGCTGGGAGGGATGTGAGAGGCAACTGATTGATTTATCTCTTGCACATTGGTATTTCTGTATTTCTCTCCCTCTCTTTTTCCTCCCTCCCCCTCTCTCTAAAAATAAATCAATAAAATATTTTTAAATTAAAATTTAAAAAATAAGTCCACTTAAAGGAGAATTAAAAATGTTTTTTGCACATCTGAATTTCTAGCTGAGTTATCATTCCTGCTCCAGGGATCATCCTCTCTGTAAAGGCCCATAACTATAGTCGTAAGCCCCAGAGTGGTTTTCTAGACATTAGCTTCAGAAATTAGGAAACAAATTGAAAAAATTTTTAAATTAAGAAAAATTTGGGGAGGGATGAGTATTAAATTCATAATACAAAGATACTTGTGATTCATGTCTAATTAAGTTCTTCTATAACAAGTAACTTCTATCATAGTCTATTGAAATAACTATTGTACTAGATTAATAGTGTGAATTTGACTTTATTTAGGGTCTTTGCAGAGAAAAGCAAGTTAATATCAGGTCATACTGGAATAGAGTGGGCCCTAAATTCAATGACTGGTTTTGTTTTTGTTTTAAAGAGTTTATTTATTATTTTTAGAGAAAGGGGAAGAGAGAGAGGCAGAGAGGGAGAAAGACGTTAATGTATGGTTGCCTTTCACCTGCCTCCAGCCACAGACCTGGCTGGAGACCTGGCTTGCACCTGGTTATGTGCCCTGGCTGGGGAACCGAACCAGCGACCTTTGGATTCGCAGGCTGGCACCTTATCCACTGTGCCACCAGCCAGGGCTGGTGTTCTTTTAATAAGAGAAACAGATGCACAGGGAGAAAGCCAACGAGGAGTTGAAGGTGAAGACTGGAGTGATTCATATACAAAACAAAGTCCAAGGACTGGTAGCAACCACCGGACACTAGGAAGGAGAAACAAGGTTCTCTGTAGAACCTACAGAAGCAACCAATCCTGCTAACACCTGGATTTCAGACTGTGAGACAATAGATTTCTGTTGTTTTAACAACCCATTTTGTGGTACTTTCTTACAACATCCATACATAGGAAATGAATTTACACATCCTGGGTCAAATTACATATGCCATTTCCTTTTGTTTTCTTTCTTTTTTTCTTTTCTTTAAATTTTAATTTTTTATATTACATTCATCTCATTTCCCGCCCCTGCTTTTCCCTTCCCCACCCTCCTCATCTCCGTCCCCTACAGTCAATCCCACATGTTGTTCGTGCCCACGGGTCATCCATGCTAGTTCCTTCACTAAACTGTTCCCCTTCTTTGCAAAAATATGGAATGCTTCACGAATTTGTGTGTTGTCCTTGCGGGGGGGGGGGGCATGGTAATCTTCTCTGTATTCCAATTTTAGTACATGTGCTGCCGAAGCGAGCACTCCTTATGTTTTCTATGGACTTTATATACCCCATAAGACATCTCTTTCCTTGAAATCCTAGGAAGTACAAAGTATCAAGAGAGCATCTTTTGCAGACATATGGAAATGTTTGTACCCCATTGTGGAAATCAATCTCTAGGCTCAAGCTGGAGCCACTCCTGCCAGAGGTGCCAAGTCAGCCAACTGAAACTTAGCATCCCTGTAAATGCTCCTCTTAACCAGGAGCACAGCATGTCCAGCCAGCCCCAACTGTAATGATTTCCTTATAGTAAGGACAAATATGCAACCCCCATCAAGTAATTCAAGCCAAGTTCTCTTTCCTTATTCTCTGTTTGACCTCCTAGCCAACCATTCCCAATTTCCATGATGCTGCTTCTAACATCCTTTAAACCTGCTCCTGCCCAAAATCCCTTGGGAAGAATGCTCAGCTACTTGTGAGGGGCGTCACTCCCCCAGTCTTGGGTTGTTTCCCTTGAATAAAGAACAACAAACTTGTTACTGAATTGTTTTATTTTGTCATCTGATACCATGTATCTGAGTAAGAAAATAATTACAATAGGAAGATACACAAACAATAGCACACAGTTCCTAAATATAACTTTCATGATTTATCTTGGGATCTAGAACAGGGAGCTACTATGAAGATGTCTTAGGAAGTTTTCTTTCTTTCTTTCTCAAGATTTTATTTATTATTTTCAGAGAGAGGGGAAGAAAGAGAGGCAGAGAGGGAGAGAAACATCAATGTATGGTTGGTTGCCTTTCACCTGCCTCCAGCTACAGACCTGGCTGGAGACCTGGCTTGCAACCTGGTTATGCCGCCCTGGCTGGGAATCGAACCAGCAACCTTTGGATTCACAGGCTGGCACCTTATCCACTGTGCCACCAGCCAGGGTGCAGGAAGTTCTTTTTTTTTTTTTTTTTTTTTAATTTTATTGTTGTTGTATTACATCCATCCCTTTTTTTCTCCCCTCTGTCCCCCTCCCCACCCAGGAAGTTCTTAATGAGTGTAAGAAGCCCTACTTCCAGAGAATGATGTTTGGCCTTGTTACATGTCCCTCCATCTTTATAGGATATGATTTTGTGAATAGAGGTTCCCAAGCTATGATTTCATTGTTACAAATAGTAGGTCCCTAATTGAGCAAGGAACTGCACTAGAAAGTGTAAGAAATTTTTCAATGAAGAAAATCCTTTCCCTGTTTATATGCTTTAGATTTGGAGTCATCCTCAGTTATAGGCTAAAGGGAATGAACAATTCATTTCACATCTGGTGCCTCAGGCCTCAGACACTGAGGTAGACGCTCAATCAAGGGGAAAAATTTGGGATAGGCTAGTGGTCCTGAAATGCCAGATTAAAGCAAATATATTCTTTTTTTGTTTGTTTGTTTTTTTTATTTTTTTAAGATTTTATTTCATTATTTTTAGAAAGAGGGGAAGGGAGAGAGGCAGAGAGGGAAAGAGACATCAATGTATGGTTGCCTTTCACCTGCCTCCAGCCACAGACCTGACTGGAGACCTGGTTTGCAACCTGGTTATGTGCCCTGGCTGGGGAATCAAACCTGCGACCTTTGGGTTCCCAGGCTGGCGCCTTAACCACTGTGCTACCAGCCAGGGCTAGCAAATGTATTCTTACTGAGCATAATTTACCATTCTGTACATTTAGCAGTCTACTTCAAGATACAGGCCAAGAAGCAACCCAGCGCTTAGTCTTTACGTCAGACGGAATAAGCGTACTATCGTTTTTTGTTTTTTTTTTCATTCAGTGAACACAGTAGAAGGAAAATGAAGGTCAGATGCTAGAGATAATACAGAGGTAGAATTATAATGTGGTCTGGGGAAGGGAGCCACAGAAATTACATCAAAATTCCTAACCTGATAGACAGAAATAGTTATTAAGTGGAGCAAGTTTGTGAAAGGTGAGATGTTCAAGAAATTTCTGGAAATACATGTTGATTTCAGGAGGAAAAGCTGGGCTGGAGGCAGCCTGGAGCATCAACATGCAGATAGCAGTGGTAGCCAGAGAAGGAGAGAAAGCATCCAGGAAGAGCCTGTCACTCAACCACAGTAGAGAACAGAGATGAAACACTGTGTTGTGCAGTGAGAAAAAGAGCAAAGAGGCAGGGAAAGCTAAGAGGAAGTGTGAGACCAGGAGAGAAGGGTACCTTTGAAGCTAAGGGATGAAACAAACCCATTAACTAGGAGTATTCGAGGAGGAGGTGCTAATAAGGAGATCAAGTAAGAGGAAGACTGGAAATGAACTTCTGACTAAGCAATAGGGAGGTCACTGATGACCTTGGCCAGAGGACCAGTGGGAGCATAGACCCATGAGTACCAGGTAGAAGAAAGAGAGACAATCAGACAATGGACTATTTTTAAGATGTTTAAGCAAAGAGTAGAAGAAGGAGAAACAAGGTCATACATAGTATGATCAGGGTGGAGGAATGTTTTTTAAGGATGGTGGGTACTGGATTATGTTTTTAAACCAGGGAGCATCAGCATTACCTGAAGGAGTTATTACAATTCAGATTGCTAGGTCCCACCTGAAGAGCTTTGAACCAGCAGGCCTGGGGTGTGGCTCAAGAACTTGTATTTCCAACAAGTTCTCAAGTGATGATAATGCTGCTTTGTCTGTAGATCAAAACTTTGAGAAGCCCTGTTGTAAGTTAAGAAGTAGCCAAAAGAAGTATGTGTCTGAAAGATCTAGGAAATATAGATATTTTTAGAGTCAAAAACAACAGGTAGACCTGGCAGGTAGCATAGTGCATAAGGTGCCGGCCTGCGAACCCAAAGGTTGCGGGTTCAATTCCCCAGCCAGCGCACATAACCAGGTTGCAAGCCAGGTCTCCAGCCAGGTCCATGGCTGGGGGCAGGTGAAAGGTAACCATACATTGATGTTTCTCTCCCTCTGCCTCTCTCCCTACCCCCTATCTCTCTGGAAATAATAAATAAAATTTAAACAACAACAACAGGTAAAAGGTAAAGTAAGAGGTGAAGAGGTAAAATAGTTGGCCTTGAGTGAGAGTGAGGTGCTGGCTCTTTCTTCTGAGACAGGAAGGCAGAGGACAATGCACACTGTTTAAGGTCAAGGTTAGAGGTGGAGAGACAGCAAGTTATGAAAGTTCATGCCAAAGGTCTTGTTTTCTGCTTGTGTTCGCAAAGCAGCCTTTTCCTGAGAATGAGGGGCTAATGTAGAGTAGAAAAAAAAAAAAATTAGTCACAGGAAAACAACCTTGTAAAGAGGTATTTGTTGGGGTCCCCCTGGGAAAGTATTGGGCATGGAGTCCCGTGCAGGCCAGGCCAAAGCCTGTAAGACCTTACCAGAAAGCCGGGAAAGCTGGGTGCATACAGGCCTTGATGCTATAGCCGGGGGGCCCTAGTGTGAATCTGGCCTTGGGAATATTCCATACATCCTTTGAAATCTGCCCTGTGACTTAAACTTCCTTGACTTGTGTATTGTGTCTGCAGTAGATATTAAACCTTAACCCACATGTAAACTCTCCCTTCCTAAAACTCTATGGGCCACCTGGAGTTCTTGGTATCACCTTGCCTAATAGACCACAGCCTGAAGCAGATCATCACGTTTCTTCTATTGTTATCTAAACTTAACAACTTTCTTTTGAATCCTCTTCTATGGCAATGACTTGTGATGTGTACCTGCATCCTCAGCCTTGTGTAATCAATAAAAACCTTTGGATGTGGGCCATCAGGCCTTTATCAATCAGAAACTAGCCAGCCTTCTCTTCTCTAGCACAAGCTGCCTGGGAAGTTTCACTTCATCCATGGCACCGAGGAATCACTGTGGGTCAGGGGTCCCCCATAGGTATTCCCAAGCCCCACCCTTTCTTTTTTCTGGAAAAAAAAGATTGATTGATTTTTAGAGGGGAAAGGAGGGAAGACAGGGAAAGAAACATCGATGTGAGTGCAACATCAGTCCTCTTGCACTGGCCCCCAGCCAGGGACAGCTTGCAATTCACAGGGATGTTATCAACTCAGGGATCTTTTGCTTTGAAGGACTAAGCCCAAACCAATGAGTCATATCAATCAAGGCACCACATGCTTTTTAAAATTTTATTTTACATAAAAATCAACTTTAGTATTTTTTGAAGATTTGATTTACTTATTTTTAGAAAATGGAAATGGATGGAGAAAGACAGGAAAGAAATATCAATGCATGGTTGCCTTTCATGCAACCCCAACTGGGGACTTGGTCCTCAACCAAGGCATATGTCCCAATTGGGGATTGAACTGGTGACCCTTTGGTTCACAGGCTGGTGCTCAATCCAGAGCCACAATAGCTCAGGCAGTATTTTTTTAAAAGTATTTTATTTATTATTTCCAGAGAGGAAGGAAAAGAGGCAGAGAGGTAGAGAAACATCAACGTATGGTTGAATTTCACCTGCCTCCAGCTGTGGACCTGGCTGGAGACCTGGCTTGCAACCTGGTTACGTGCCCTGGCTGGGAATCAAACCAGTGACCTTTGAGTGGCTATCCACTGAGCAACCAACAAGGGCTAGTATTCTTTTTTTTAAGTATATTTTATTGATTATGCTTATAGTTGTCCCAAATTCTTTTCTCTTTGCTCCTCTCCACCCAAGACCTTCATTCCCTCCTGCAGTCCCACCCGCTTAGTTCATGTCCAGGCATTGTACATGTAAGTTCTCTGATTTCACCCTTTCCTCTGTTATTCTTAACTTCTCCCTGTCTGTCTTATATCAACAATTATGTTCCTAATCTCTGCACCATTTCCCCATTTCTCCCTCTTCCCCCCTCCCAGATGATAACCCTTCCAATGATCCCTATACCTATAATTCTGGTCCTATTCTGGTTGTTTAGTTTTTTTTTTTTTTCAGGTTCTGTTGTTGATAGTTGATGTCTTACTAATGTTCAAATTTTGATCCTCTTTTTCTTAAATAAGTCCCTTAAACATTTCATATAATAATGGCTTGGTGATGATGAACTCCTTTAGCTTTAACTTGTTTGGGAAGCACTTTATCTGCCTTTGCATTGTAAATGATAGCTTTGCTGGACAGAGTAATTTTGATTATAAGTCCTTGCTTTTCATCACTTCGAATACTTCTTGCCAGGACATTCTTGCCTGCAGTCTTTTTTTTTTTTTTTGGTTGGTTTGATTTTTTTTTTTTTTTTTGAGAAATCAGCTGATAGTCTTATAAAAACCCCTTTGTAGGTAACTCTTTTTTCTCTTGCTGCTTTTAAGATTCTCTTTATTTTTAACCATTGACATTTTTTTTTTTTTTAAAGTCAGGTGTTTTTTTTGTTTTTTTTTTTTTATTTTAAGATTTTATTTCATTATTTTTAGAAAGAGGGGAAGGAAGAGAGGCAGAGAGGGAGAGAAACATCAATTTATGGTTGTGTTTCACCTGCCTCCAGCCACAGACCTGACTGGAGACCTGGTTTGCAACCTGGTTATGTGCCCTGGCTGGGGAATCGAACCTGCAACTTTTGGGTTTGCAGGCCGGCGCCTTAACCACTGTGCTACCAGCCAGGGCCTCTAACCGTTGACATTTTAATTATGATGTGTCTTGGTGTGGTCCTCTGAGTCTAGTTCGGGATTTTCTGTGCTTTTTGGACTTGTATGTGTATTTCCTTCATCAAATTTGGGAAGCTTTCCTTTATTATTTTTTCACACAAGTTTTTAATTTCTTGCTCTTTCTCTTCCGGCAGGATGGTACACGTTTAAAGTTGTCCCAGAGGGTTCCTAAGCTTCTCCTTTTTTTTTCTTCAATTTTTGTTTCCTCATTCTGTACTGGTTATGTTTCCTTATTCTATACTGGTTAACTGGTTATTTCAACCTCATGTTCCAAATTGTTGAACTCCATTTTCCTTCTCTTCACCATTGGTTTTGTGTTTGTTTGCCTTCATTTCTTCCCTTCTGCATTTGCCATACTTAAGCATACCTGTCAAGTCTGTGAGCATCTTTATCATCAGTTTTTTAAATTGTGCATCTGTGAGGCTGGCTGTTTTGTTTGTTAGTTTGGCTATTTCTTGGTCACTTAGTTCCCCCACTAGGACCTTGATCTGTACCTTTTGAGCCATAATTGTTTCAACTTGACAGGCACCTGTGTTTACCTCCAAGTTTTAGGTTGAGCTGTTACACCTGTTACATTTTAACGAGTGGAGCCCTACGTATTGGTTTCACCACGATGTGATGCTGTGTGTAGGGGAGGGGTCTGAGTGGGAACAAAGCTGCTTGCTCAGCACTCACCCCTTTTCCAGGCACTTGTCCTATTTCCTGTGTGTGACTGGCACATCTCTAGCTGTTGCTTTAGCTGTGGTTCCTAGAGTGGGTGGGTCTCTGGACATTCCAGGACCTTGGGGTTTCCGGGCTCCCTCAACAAATGGACTCTGCTGAGAGACTGGCAGTTTCTTCCTCCACCCCAATCCCTCCTGGTTTTCACAATCAGAAGCAACATGGCTTTATTTTTCCCCAGCTGGTGCTGGAAATGTGAGCTGCATGATCTGGTCTGGTCTGCTGCCATGCTGCCAAACTGTGTCCTCTATGTCTTGACTCTGCCCCACCTACATGTCTGGATGAGTATTTCTTCTTTGTCTTTTGTTTGTTGGACTTCATGCAGCTTGCATTGTGGGATTTCTGGCTGTCTAGTTTTGAGGTAGATGTATCCATTTTTGATGGAGGGAGACGCGCATGCCTATCTATGTCTCTATCTTGGATACTCCCAATCCTTAAAAAAATTTTTTTTATTCATTATTTTTAAAGAGAAGGGCAGGAAAGGAGGAAGAAAGGGAGAAACATAAATGTATGGTTGCCTTTCACCTGCCTTCAGCTATGGATCTGACAAGACCTGGTTTGCAACCTGGTTATGTGTCCAGGCTGGGAATTGAACCAGCAACCTTTGGGTTCACAGGCTGGCACCCATCCACTGAATCACCAGCCAGGACCATGCTTTCTTATAAGCAAGGTAATTATGGTTTCTTAACAAGGAGTGTTCATTCCCAAACCTGATTCACTGTCAAGTTGCCTCTTTACTCAAACTTCACCTTTCTGGTTCCCACTGCTAACATCCAACCATCACCCACTATTCAAGAAACATCTTAAGTAGTATCTGTCTGCCTGAGTAATTACAATAAAAGACATACTGCATTTATCATTAAGTGAAAATAGCAAAATACCCAGGGAAATCTCCTGTTATTTAGATTAACAGCCAAAAATTAAAGTTGGGATCAGAATTTGTGATATTACATCATTACCAATTCACATGTCAAACTACCACTCTTTTCACTCTTAAAATATTTTTAACCTTGGGTACTGGAACACTGAAAATTTATACACAGAATTATTTATCTTTATATGCATGTCTTTTTCTTGAATCAGATCCTCATGAAAGTCTACAATTCCTCACCAGTCTAAGACGCCTGCTCCAGACTATTGGTCAAAACACTTAAGTGACATACAAAGTCCACATTTTATAGCCTAGAAATAAGCAACTAGAAAAGTTTCCCCATTTAAAACTTAAAATAGTTGAACTGTTCTCAAGCACACATGCTCTCATTCATTTTATCAACATTGTGTGTCAGACAGGTTTCTTTTTGCATTGAATTTTAGCAGAATTGGATGCAACTTTTTTCATTTTTTAAAGATTTTATTCATTTTTTATAGAGAAGAGAAGGGGAGGAAGAGTAGGTGAGAAACATCAATGTGTGGTTGCCTCTGGCCAGGAACCCAGGCACGTATGCTGACTGGGAATTGAACCACAATGACCCTTGGTTTGCAGGCCAGCGCTCAATCCACTGAGCACACTGGTCAGGGCTGGATCCAACTTTCGATATTTTGGGAACTGATTAAAGTATAAATTACAGATACAAAATTCCTAGGGCCTGTGATGGGCCCAGAAGCTTAAATTTTATGGTAAATCTAGAGTCTGATGAATTTTATGCTGAGGCCATACTTTTTTATCTTCATTTAAAGTCAACTCCCCCTTTCCTGGCTGGTGGCTCAGTGGATGGGCACTGGCCTGTGAACTCAAAGGTCACTGGTTTGATTCCCAGACAGGGCACATAACCAGGTTGGCAAGCCAGGTCTCCAGCCAGGTCCATAGCTGGAGGCAGGTGAAAAGCAACCATATGCTGATGTTTCTCTCCCTGTCTCCTTCCCTTCCTCTAAAAATAATAAAACAAAGTCTTTTTTAAAAAGTAAATAAAGTCAACTCCCCTCCAACCACTAACACACACACACACACACACACACACACAATTCCAGTTAATGTTCAAGGTTTAGTTTAGTATCATTATGAAATGCTGTGGACTGTGTCTCCCCAAAGTTGTATGTTGAAAACTAACCCCAAGTGATGTTATTGGGGCCTTTGCTTTGGAAGGTAATTAGTTCAGAGGACAGAAATCCTCATGAATGGGATTAGTGCCCTTATGGAAGAAACTCAAAGAGCTCTAGTGGGGTAACTCAGTTGGTTAGAGCATTGTTGCCATACATCAAGGTTGCGGGCTTGCTTCCCAACCAGGGCACATAGAAGAAACCAATAAATGCATAAATAAGCAAAACAAAAAATTGTCATTTCTTTAACTCTAAAATCAACAAATTTAAGAGTGAGACCCAGGGAGTGTTCTAAGTCCTCTTTCTAGCAGCAGTTTGCACCTACAAGAGGTTGCTTACCAGAATCAACCATACTAGGTCCCTGATCTTTGATTTCCAGCCTCCAGAACTATAAAAAATAGATTTGTTGCTTTTAAGCCATTCAGACTTTATACTTTGTTACAGCAGCCAAGGACAGACATGTCAATTTCCATACTTACTATTAAACTAGTTCTAGCTTCAAAATGTTCAAATATATACCAAACATTAAATAATTTATATTTTTAATTTCCTAAATTGATGAATGAATGCATTAATCACTTTCAGGTTTATAATTTTACCTGTTCCAGGTATAATAGGCATGTGCTGACATCAATGGAAAAACTACATTTCCTGACAGCTTTCATTTTGAACTAGAATTTAAAATCTAAAAGAAATAAATGGGTTATTTTCATATTTCCGATTCCTAAGGCTGTCTGAGATTTACTATTTTGCCATAAAACATGTAAAGGTAACTATTATACAAATTTTAATTAAACTCTTAGAAACTATTTCACAGTAGAACATCAACATTTTCTGGGTAGGTGAAAGCTTTTATATTACATTTTTATTTTGCAAGAAAATAAATTATACAACTTAAAAAATAAAATTCAAAAATTAAGCAGTTCATCAAAATACTTCAGCCTACTGCATACAGAAACTGCTACTATTTAAAATTGTACAGCGTTATGATCTCAGTATGTAGTGGCACACATTCAAATTCGTATATACCATCCGAGGATAGATTACAACTTAGGAACTCAAATTTGTTCAACACTCCAGAAGACACATACAGTTAGTGTAGATGACAGGAAAGCTCTCATGTAATGCTTTTTTCACAAATATGAGCTTGGAAGAGTTTGTAAGACAGCATTCCAGTCATTTACATGAAAATAGAAAAAACCATCTTGAGTTTAAGATAGCAAATCTCTCTGGAAAACTAGCAAATCTTTCACCCAAATTGAAATGTTTAAAATTTGCCCTTTAAGGGCTAATAAAATCCTATTGCAAATAGTACACAATGCTTTTAAACTAACCCAGTCATATTTTGTATTAAATTTAATAGAAAGTAAAAACAAAAAAAGCTAACATTTCATGTTTTGAAGTTTTGACATTGAGGCACAAAGTAAAAATAAAAGAGACTTAAATAAAACAGGTTGACAAAATGCAGAGGCCCCGCCAATAAATGCAAACATTTGGAAGACTTCAGAATTTATTTCAAGATCCTCATTAAATCATTGGAACAGTAATGGTCTAATATTTATCTCATTGTAAGCATCAAAATTGTTCTATATTTTTACTTTGTAAGTTTACTTTCATGTGTATTTACTCTGTCAGTGAGATGGCAATATAGATTAACATTTTCAAGATGGCTTCATCTTTAAATTAGAAGACAAATGTTTGAAGCTTAAATTAACCCATGAAGTCCTACTGCCATACTTATGAAAAAAAAAAAGGTGTATTTCCCCTTAACTACATCAGTTTTGTTCTGCTCAGATAACACTAATTTTTAAGTGCATATGATAGAAAAGGAACCTGATAATGTATACTAACTGTGATTCTGTCTTTAGCAAATTGCTGGTTAAGTTCTTTTTTCAGTTTCTTTTTATTTAAATTAGCAAATCTATTTAAAGAAAACACATTAAAAGAAAATTCAATAATGGTATAGGCACCTTGTCAACTGAATGGTTTTCATACACACCAAAAAGTAGTTAAATCATTTGTGTATGTAACAAAATATTGATGAAAACTGTGAGTTTACAATATTTACTGCTGTTTCCCAAAATACAATTAGGACATAATTAGCTATTTAAAAATTTATAAAATTTAATAGAAAAGTTTGCTAAGAGTTATGCACTTTTGCATTTAAATTTGCCTTTATTAAATCAAAACACCATGGCTTTCACTCTTAAATTTCTTTTTTTTAGAAATTCCACAAAAGTTCTGAGAACAATTATGATTAAAACAACAATTCTTAAACTTTAAAAAAATTACCTATATTTCCTTCTATTCTTTCTTCCTTTGGCATTCTTATACTGGATACACAAATATGCCAATGGCAAACTATTTGTTAAGCATAAGGACCACAATTACTACAATTTGTAAAAAATTTCTCCATTGTTAGCAGTCATTTAATTAGACAAAAAGGTGAGCACTCATTTATTCCTCACTTGAGCTACCTCAGAGCTCAAGTGTAAGATTTTAAATTAGAAAAAAAATTCCAATTTCCTATCAGTTTCAGAACAGGCATTTGACTATAACCAGCAAAACCTTAAGTGTTTTAAATGTGCTTTCCTTCATTAGGCAGCTCACAAGTCTCCTGGGGTTGGGTGCAGATCCCCTGAAATGTTCTGGAAAGCACTCTGCAGTGACTCCGAATGCCTTTCAATGCTCCAGCACTCCAGTTCCTGCTCTCTTCAAAATCATATGTTGAAAATTTCACTCAGTCTCACACAAGATATAAAATAAGTTGCAAGAAAACTGAAATGTATACCATAATGAATAAAAATCCATGGTGCACCCAACTTTCCCAACGGGGAGTAAGTTTTCCTCTTTTAAGTTGTTAATGTTGTAAAATCTGAAAATCTTCACTATTTGGGATGTTCATTTACCAGCAACTAATAAGTTGCTATTTTGGATTGAATAAAAGGAATAAGGTAAGAGTTGCCTTCTGAACATTTTAAAAATGTTTATTTTTAAAATATATAAATATATATGTACATATATTTGGCAAGTTTACTATTCATAATATTAAGATTGCAACAATTTTCCTTATGCTTTTCAGGTCTTGCCTATGTTGCGGTTTTTCTCATTCTAAATGACTAATAGTTATTACTTTTGAAAACAGAATGTCTTCCTTTCCAGAAACCTAAGGCTACAATTCCCTAATCAAGAGACTTTAAAATACCAAAATATTTCTATGCTGCAAATTAATGGATCAGTTACATAACTGTATTATAGGAGAGCATAAGATTTTTGCCTTGTTTTTAATAAATTTGGATATGGCATAACAAATGTTATATATAAAATATTTGTTACATACATAGTGTACCAGTAAGCACACCTAATTTTGCTATTTTTGACTCTGAAATCAAAATGACCTATTTCCATACATTTTAAAAAATCAAATGAAGAAACAATATAAGGTTCACTTTTTTAAAACAAGCTCTCCAACCATGTAAGATAAAAAATACTCTTTATCATATGACAGCAAACAACTAAAACAACAGTCTCCTGATTAAAGAAAGCCAACACCTGTAAGTTGGGAATATTTAATACCATTTTTAGGTCACCATTAAAATCCAGTTATACTGAAGCAATGTTTGAACAAATAACTTGATACTTAATAAATACTCATCTTCTCACCTACATCTGCCCTCTCCCCATGTTGGGTAGACCAGCTAGCTCACTCTTCTGATCAAAGGAAACCAAGAGTGCTATTTCTAGTTTTAATGGCATTTTAAAAACAAAACATAACAGCGTTTTTCAGTGCACAAATCTGTGAAGATCCTTTCTTGTGCAAGCACATTTTTGTGAGAGAGGAAAAGGGAGGAAAAAAAGCAGTAAGAACCCCACCCTCACCCTTCCCAACTGTATTTCTTCTGGTGGGTCTTCATCAAATTGACGTTTAAAAGTTCATAAAGAGCTCTTCATGAATGCAAGTGTCTCCACAAAACAGCATGCTGTTCAAGAGTGTGTAACATGAAGGGAATGCCATCATGCTAACTAATGTGGTTGGCAAAATACAGTTGTTCTGTTAGGTAAGGCAGATATTTTAATATTTATGTAATCAAAGTCCAAATAAACCTTCCCCAGCGCAAACTGTTACAACTTTCTGCCCAAGCACTCTTAATATATTGTCCATGACACTCAAAGTTATGCCATATATATGAAAGTGTTGATATCAGATTCATCTCTTCTGATGTATTTGTGCTCTATTAGCCATTCTATTTGCTCTTTTATCATTTTCTTTTGTGGCAAGAACATATTTTTCAAAATTTCTACTAATTCAGTCTGCAGCTGAGCATTACTAATTTTCTTCCTCATCTTCATTATTTGTATGATAGCTTCCTAAAGCAAAAAATAAAAATGAAAAAGAATTAATATATTACATAGTTTTAAGTAAAACAAAATAAAAAATGACTTTTGATGTATTTCATTCTCTATCCAACATCTATCCAAATGATTAGCAATCACTAAGACAGTCATTTTCAAACAATCTTCCAGAATGTGCCACAAAAATTTTTAAAACATGCAAATACCTGAGTTTTTTTTTTTTTTTTTTTTTCTTTTAATTTTATTGTTGTTGTATTATATCCATCCCTTTTTTTCTCCCCTCTGTCCTCCTCAAATACCTGAGTATTTAGTCAGGGCACTGACCTCTTTTCCCTTAGATTGTCAAATAAAATAATGACAGCAGCTAACACAACAGCGGCAGTATGGTGTGAATGCCCTGTCTTGAACTATAAAAATATAGGCCATATAACAGAGTTGCATTTTATTGGTAATGTCATATAAGGGTGAGCCTGACTGGTTAATTTTTGGTACCAGAAATCTTCATATACAAGTATAGAAACCTGACGTTTTACAAAGTCACTTTGGGGCGGGGGGGAAGGGATGATAATTACTATTACTATTATTATTATTTGTAAATTATCAAAATTATACCTACTTTTTTGCCAGATTGGCATAAAATATATTTTCCTGGTATGCTGCAGATTTTTAGTAATTAGATTATATGTGTCATAAAATAAAAAAAATTGAAAATTGCTGCAATAGATTAATATTGAGACCAGTATCTTTTACTTAAATAAAAATATCTATTTTTACCCACTGTAAAAAGAAAATCTACCAGGTTGCAAGCCAGGTCTCTAGCCAGGTCCATAGCTGGAGGCAGGTTAAAGGCAACCACACATTGATGTTTCTCTCCCTCTCTACCTTTCCCTCTCTCTAAAAATAATAAAATCTTTAAAAAAAAAGAAAACCCGGTTACAGAGATTTTGAAAAATGAGGAAAAGTAAAGTTATCCGTAACCTCTCTGCTGAAAGAAAATCACACCTAATGTTTTGACCAATTTCTTTAGGAGTAACCATTTTCATCTAAGCCAATGTTATCAATATTTTTTTTTTTTTTTTTTTAAAGATTTTTTTATTTCATCACCTTTAGAAAGAGGGGAAGGGAGAGAGGTAGAGAGTTAGCAATGTATGGTTGCGTTTCACCTGCCTCCAGCCACAGACCTGACTGGAGACCTGGTTTGCAACCTGGTTATGTGCCCTGGCTGGGGAATCGAACCTGCGACTTTTGGGTTCGCAGGCCAGCACCTTAACCACTGTGCTACCAGCCAGGGCCTGTTATCAATATTTTTCTTGACTCTTTCTTTAATTCCAACGCAGTTAGTAAGTACATCAGGTGAATTCTTCCCATCTTCAATATATCCAGACATCAGGCTCTTAACCATAGGGGTTTGTGTCAAGGGTCCAGAAAAAAAGAGGGAAACTGTCCTTTCAAGCACCTGAGGATTATGGGAACCAGGAAGGAGAAGAGGAACAATTGTAAATGTCCCAATTTCTCCCCTCCAGGTTGGTAGCAGTGAAGAGGGTGGTTGAATTTTTTTATGAAATTCAGGAAACTTGATACTAATATGGGAAAAATTGACTCATTAAGTTATTTAGCCTTATCATTAATGAATATGGTATTTCACCCTGGCTGGGTAGCTCAGTTGGTTACAGCATCAACCTGATATGCTGAGGTTGAGGGTTTGATCTCTGGTAAGAGCACATCCAAGAACCAACCAATGAGTGCATAAATAAATGGAACAACAAACTGATGTTTCTCTCTCTCAAATCAATAAATTAAAAAATAAAATAGAAATACCTATGCATTTTATGGTATATTCTATTTTCCTCTTATGTTTTAAAACTTAAGAAAATTTACTGATAAATAGAAATACAGTTTTTATTCATTTTTGTTCCTTTATCATGTTACATTATCTCTAAGTAATAAAAAAATTGACCATTTCTGTTATCTGTTTCATATTTCACTGCACTGGCAGTTGTTTCAAGCAATATTAAGTAAAAATTGTAAAAGTGGGATACTTGTTTTTAATATAATTATTTCTAAAGTTAAAACAATTATATATTATCTTGCAGTTGGTATCATCATATTCAGAATGTATCATAATCCTTATTTTAAAATGTTACCTAATCTCATATCGCAATGGAATAAAAGTCAAATAAAAATTTAAATATATCAATACTATAATTGTAATTTGTTGCAGAGATATATTTAATTAGGTATGGTCAAATGACACAACCTAAAACCAAGGTTTTCCCAACCAACAGAATCTATTATAGAGTCCACAAAGCCATGCTGACAACATCTCTTCATGCAGATAAGAGAATGCCATTATACCATTTTTAAATTCTAGTAAAATGAAAAGTAGCTCTACCTTACAAAAGAGTTTGTATTATTGGAGAGGGGAGGATCTGACTCAAAAACCAAATTCATTTTTTACCATGGGTTTGGCATTGTCTCTAGGACAACTTTCACAAAAGTGAGTTCTGCAATATACCATTTATGTAACATATTTCACAAAAACAGCATTCCAGAGTAAAATCAGTATTAAAGAAGAAAAACTGCTTAATTTGCTACCATATATCTAAAATATACTATCATTTAACATGTAATAATTATATAAGCTATTGGCCTATTTAAAATTTTTGTATTAACTCTTCAAAATCCAGTATGTACTTTAAATATGTGTAAAAATAGGTATGGGTGTAAATGTATTTTTGCATGTGTTTGGTAATATTGCAATTCACATTACATAAAAGAGTAATTCTTAAAACAAATGAATTAATGAAGGCATTTTGAAATAATGAAAAGAAAACTTTGTATTAATATGATTTGAGAAGCTGACAGAAGGCAGTAATTAAATGGTGAATTGTCTGGATGTGAAAGGAAAAAAAAAAGTACACATTGGTGGTTGCAGAATAGACAGGGGGATGTTAAGAAGAACAAAGGAAATGGAGAAGCCAAAGAACTTATATGCATGACTCATGGACATGAACTAAGGGGGACATTGCCAGAGGGAATGGGGTACTGGATGAAGGGGGGTAAAGGGGGGAAAACTGGGACAACTGTAATAGCAAAATAAATATATTTAAAAATAAAATAAAAAATATTAAAAAAAAAGAGTTTGAATAACTATATGCTTTTAAAGTAAAAAGAAAAAAATGTTTGAAGATTTAAATAACAACAAACTGGCCAAAGTTTTTAAAAATTTAGACATTCTGCCTTAACATTACAAACCTGGGTTCTTAGTATTCGCAGTTGAACTATTCCTTCATTCTCTTCTTCTCTCATTCTTTCTGTAGTGAGCTGCAAGCGTCCAATCAAGTTGATTTTACCCCTTTTCTGAACTTTTGCATTTTTTCTATAAAAAAGATTGAATCAAATATTATACAAAGAGGCCTTGTAAACATTATATAACACTGCCTGAGAGAATTAGAAATATTCTAAAAATATCCAGAATTGTTTAAAGTAACAAATAACAAAAGTATATAGCTTTATTTAAAATGAACACTTGAGGCCCTGGCTGGTGGCTCAGTGGATAAGGCGCAGCCTGAGAACCCAAAGGTCGCTGGTTCGATTCCCTAGCCAGGGCACATAACCAGGTTGCAAGACAGGTCTCCAGCCAGGTCCGTAGCTGGAGGCAGGTGAAAGGCAACCATACATTGATATTTCTATCACTCTTTGCCTGGCTCCCTTCCCCTCTCTCTAAAAATAAGAAATGAAATCCTTAAAAAAATAAATAAAATGAGCACTTGCGATTTCCCTTAAACACAATAAAGGCCCTATTAATAAAATATGGGTGACTACACTCCCTGTAATAACAAAGTTAATATAATTTACATTGCCATGAAAGTGATTAGATAATGGAAGATATAGAGGCTGTATGTAATTCAGCATTATCTTCTAATTGACTCTGAAAGGAAAGAAAGCTTTGTGTGGATAAAGCTGCTTTAAAACTAAAAGAACGGTTTAAAGACAAAAAGCAATTAATACAGTACAATGTCAGACTCCAAAATGCATCCATGACAAAAAAGTAATGAAGTTAACATCTCTGGCTCCTTATTGTTTAGTAAACAACTTAATGGCATAAATCTAGAGCAGTAATTTTCAATCAGTGTGCTGCACAAATTTTTAAACATGCAATACCTGACTATATAGTCAGGGGCACTGACCTCTTTTCCCTTAGTTTGTCAAATAAAAAAAACGACACCAGTCAACACAATAATAGCTGTCCAGTGTGAATGAAACAAAATTATTATCTATTTTTCTGTCAGATTAGCAAAACATATTTTTTTGGTGTGCTGCAGAATTTTGGTAATTGGTTTATATGTGCCATGAGATGAAAAATAGAAAATTGCCAATCTAGAATGAGAGAAGATGAAAAAGGTAGAAAATTACTGATCTAGAATAATGAAAGTATACAGATATGTTTTAAATATCATGTAAGAAAACTATTTTTGTTAAAGCACTGAAATTCAAACAAGGTATTTTTATTTTATATAACCAACATAAACCTTACATTAAACTGAATTCCTGGTTCACTGAGAAGAGGGTACCTTCTGTAAAGTCTTTGGGTGAGTTGACTTGAGGTTCATACAGTAAAACTTGGCGTTTGAGCTTTGGGAAAGCTACTAAAGACTATAAAAAATAAAGAGAAAACAATTAGCATCTATTAACAGCATTAAATACTAAGATCAATCCTTCAATATGACTAATAGAGGTGAGAAAGCCTTATAAGGACAAATTTACAATTCAAACTTTTATTTGGTACCTCCATGAATAATAACCATGAATAATAATAATGCATAATGAGGATAGAGACTAAGGAGAAAAGACTTGGTTATGAGGAAGCAATTAAGTGTTTTTTTTACAATAAGAAACTACAGAGATGGTCATACATGATCACTTGCCAGTTTTACACCAGCTGCTTCTCTCTAGGTAATAATTTATTTTGGAACTTTCAAGAGGTCTATGAAATAGGGATAAAATGTAGTTATGAGCAGGAGGCTAATGAGTATATTTTTCAAGTGTGCAAAAGGACTAAAGTTGGTTAATTCTTTATTTTTAAATTGATTTTAGAGAGAGAAGGGTAAAGATAGAGGGACAGACAGAGAGCAAGTGACATCAATTTGTTTTCCACTTATGCACTCATTTGGTTGATTCTTGTGTGTGCCCTGACTGGGGACTGAACACACAACCTTGGCAGATCAGAATAATGTTCTAACTAAGATAGCTGGACAGGGCCAAAGTTGTATAATTCTTAAACTGTTGGTCATCATAAATATTTTTTCATCATAAAATCTTTAAATACATTCTCAGTATGAAATCTTCTGTCACCCTCCTCACAGGTAATGTTTAACTATCAACTCAATCTTTTGCTCCTTTTTTTTGTTTTTTGCCTTTCTCAGTTTTAGTAACTTGTTTTTCAACTTCTTTTTGTCCATAAGTACCTTATTAGTGTATTTTTTTGGTTAAAATTGATTTGACAGTGTTATAAATTCATAACTTTATTACACGTAAGTCAACACATTTTCTGCTATGTGACAGGATGTAATTTTAAAATAAAAAACCAAACAAACCCATAAAGTCCTTCTAAGCTCAGCATCAGGGAGTTCAGTTGCAAGTTTTAGATTTTCAAAGCTGATTTTCTCTCTGGGTCTTTGGTTCCATGCAAACAACACAGCCAGCTGAAATGTTGTTACCTCCAAATCATATTGACCTACTTCATTCTTAAATGTTATCTAGAATAGATAAAATACGTTTTTAAAAATAAGAATCTTTTTCATAGCAGTTACCATGTAGCTACTATAATATCTCATACTTGAGATTATATATGGAAAAGTTGTCTTCCAGTATCAATTCTTCACTTTCTTACACGGCATGAAAATTTTTAGCACACCTCAATGACTGCCCAGAATAAACACTTATTTCCCAAACCTTCCCTGAAACAATGTGGTCATGTGATTGAGTTCTGGCCAATGAGATATATGTGGAAATGATGCAGGGACACTTCTAGAAGTTGCCCTCAAACGAATGTATATCCACATCTTTCTGTTCAGCTGAAAGACAGTTAGGATCACACTGAGTATATTAAGGATGGTGCTACAACCATCACTATGGTTGTCCCTAACAAGTTCATGGAAGAGATCCACTATTCCTGCTCAAACTTTTACATGTGGAAGAAGCAAGTTTTAAGTGAGTCTTATTTGCAGCCCTGCTACTTTCAGCCAAACCAATAACTAACACATTATCTACTTACAATTCCATTTGACATGAGATGATGCCAATGTAATTTTCTACCACTATGATTTTTTTTATAGAATTCTTCTACTTCAGGTATCAAATCTTCCAGTTCAGTAGGAAGTGACACAAAGACTTTCTCAGAGCTTCTTGACCAGGCACCAGCATTCAAAATTTTTATATTAACTGAATCAGCTATAGACAAGAATATTAGAAAAATTTAAGTAAATCTTGACAATGGAAAATATTCAAAATAAGTAAACTCATACATACATATAGAGTAAGCTTTGGTGAAAAATAAATAAGACTAGAGAGTCTGTTATATGTGTACTTTCGTTTCCAAAATAAGGATTACCAAATCCAAATTTTGTTTGGCATAATGCGGTATTTGCAACATCTCTGCATCTATTATTGCCAAGGTTTATTTATTTTTTATTTTCCAAGGTTTAATTTACTGGAAAACAAAGACATTCTTTATAAAATAAGTATTAAAAATTTAATGTGCGTAACATATACATAAATTATAAAATAATACCTGGTAAAGCCAATTTGTTATTTTTGTGCATTTCCTTAAAAGCTTGGTTCAAATCTTCAGATACTTTAATGTCCTGAAACATTCTAGCAAGCTTGTTTACATAATCTGCTGGCATACCAACTTCCTATGAAAACCAAACACAGAAGAGGTAATAAATAATATATAATCTGATCTATTAGGATAATTTTTTAAAAATATTTTTATTTATTATTTTTAGAGAGAGGGGAAGGGAGAGAGGTAGAGAGGGAGTAAGAGACAACAATGTATGGTTGCCTTTCACTTGCCTCCAGCCACAGACCTGGCTGGAGACCTGGCTTGCAACCTGGTTGTGTGTGTCCTGGTTGGGAATCAAACCAGCGACCTTTGGGTTCACAGACCAGTGCCTTAGCCACTGTGCCACCAGCCAGGGCTAGGACAATTTTTAATGGAAAACTAAGGTGCTTTAATACATTTTAGATACTAAGATATATTCCTCTTATTTACTACAACATTTATAGTCTATCATCTATTAATTTGATTCTTAGAAACCAAATAGGATAGTATAGGCAATCCTGGTTTTCTTCACACAATTCCAATATGCATGAATTTGAGTACCTACAGTAAATCAAGATAAGTAACATCAGTATAACAACATAATTAAACTTTCAATTACCACTATATGTTAAGTGAGTAATGCACTAAGTACAAACCTCACTTCTAGCTCCTCATTCTGCAAATCACTACACAAGTAACAGAGCACATGATATCAGTGACCACAAAACTTCTTTCAGCCCTGGATGGTGTGGCTCAGTGGACTGAGCATCAGCCTGCGAACCAAAGGGTGGCTAGTTTGATTCCCAGTCAGGGCACTTGCCTGGTTTGCACCCCCTTTCTCTCTTTCTCCCTTCCCCTCTCTCTAAAAATAAATAACATATTTAAAAACCCACAATACTTCTTTCAAAATCTGTTAATCATTTTCCAGTTCACCCACTGACAGCAAAACCTGTTTTTTGTAGCATCCCTCTCTGCCAATGATTAAGTCCACATGATATTTATAAAAATGGATAATCAAGAGGTAACTTGCCACTAAAGATGACAGAAGTATACCACATAAATGAAAACAAAATAGAACATAAATGGAGTTATGAAAGAAAAAAACTAATTGGGATGTAATGTTGATACTGCCAATGTTGAAGACTACAAATATGCAGAGTCACAGAAACTTACTGAAGGTAAAGTACCAACATAAGTGAGAAAAGTTGTAGCGACAAAAAAAAAAAAAAAGCCCAGAGGAAATGACACTAGCAAAATATTTCACAACATTGAAAGCCGAAAAAGACAAAATGCTGGAAGTTGGTCTAAACTCAGAGGCAGCACGGCAACTCTGCAAGGCATACAAAAATGCTCACTCTGTTTTGGAAGTAACATGAGAAGAAGGCAAATGCTAGTCAATCTATTTTTCATTTTAATAAGAGTATTACTGAGATAATTATCTACTATAAAATTCACCCTTTTAAAGATTTTATTGTTTTTAGACAGAGGGGGAGGAGAGGTAGAGAGGGAGAGAGACTTCAACATATGGTTGCCTTTCACCTGCCTCCAGCCATGGACCTGCCTAGAGACCTGGCTTGCAACCTGGTTATGGGCCCGGGCTGGGAATCAAACCAGCAACCTTTGGACTTGCAGGTCAGTATCTTATCCACTGTGCTGCCAGCCAGGGACTCCTTATTATTTATTTATTTATAAAGTTAATTTTATTGTTATTGTATTACATCCATCCCCTTTTTACTCCTCTGTCCCCTTCCCCACCCACCCATTCCCCACCAAAGTCAATCCCACTTGTTGTCCATGTCCATGGTTCTTCCACACTAGTTCCTTGACTAAACCACTCCCCTTCTTTGCCTCCTCCTACCCCCTCCCCACCCTCCTCTGCCCACTGAAGGTCTATTCATTGTATTCATGTGTCTGGTTCTATTTTGCTTGTTTGTTTATTTTGTTCATTATTGTCTTGTAATGGGTGAGATCATATGCTATTTGTCTTTCACTGACTGGCTTGTTTCACTAAGCATAATACTTTCCAGTTCCATCCATGTTGTTGCAAAGGGTAGGAGTTCCTTCTCTCTTTCTGTTACACATTCCACTGTGTAAATGTACCAAAGTTTTTTGATCCAATCATCCACTGATGGGCACTTAGGCTGTTTCCAGCACTTGGCTATTGTAAATAGTGCTGCTATGAACACAGGGGTACATTGGTTCTTACGAATTGGTGTTTCAGGGTTCTTTGGGTATAGTCCTAGTAGTGGAATTGCTGGATCAAAAGGCAGTTCCATTTTTAGTTTTTTAAGAAAATTCCATACTGTTTTCCATAGTGGCTGCACCTGCCTACCAGGGCCTCCCTTTTAATGTGTACAATTAACTGGATCTCTGTACAGCATTTACAGAGTTATGTGACCGTAACAACTACTTAATTTTAGAATATTTTCATAACCCCAAAAAGAAAATACATACTTATTAGCAGTAACCCCACATTTTCCTTCCCTCTAGCTCCTGCAAACTGCCAGTGTACTTTCTGTCTGTATAGAATTGGATATTTTGAACATTTTGTATTAGTGGAATCATACAATTTTGTTTTGCGACTGACTTTTCAGTTACTATAATGTTTTCAAAGTTCATCCATGGTGTAGCTGTATCAGTATTTCGTTTCTTTTATTTCCAAATAATAGTCCATTTTATGAATAAACCACATTTCATTATTCATCGGCTGGTTTATATTTTGGGATGTTATTGGTGATTATGAATAATGCTGCTAGGAATATTCACGTATAAGTTTTTGTGTGGTCATGCTTTTATTTCTCTTGAGTGGAACTACCTATGAATAGAATTGCTAGGTCAAGTCTATGCTTATTATTTTGGGGAACTAAAGTGGCTGCACCATTTCATACTCTCACTAGCAATATATGAGGGTTCCAATTTCTCCTCTTCCTCACCTCATCCTCCATATAAAATTTTAGCTACTCTTGTGGGATTAAAGTGTTATTTCATTGTGGCTTTGATTTGTATTTCCCTGAAGATTAATGGTGTTGATAATCTTTGCATAAAATTATTGGCCATGTGTGTAACTTCTGTGAAGAAATGCTTATTTTAATCTTTCATGCAGTTTTAAATAAGTTGTCTTTTCACTGTTAAACTGTAAGACTTTTTATATATTTTTAGATATACCAAATATTGTAAATATTTCCCTAACTACTCAAGCTTTTCTACAAATAAATAAAACACTTTAACTGTGAATATTTGTTTTAAATAAAGTGTACTAAATAAATATTTTGTTAATTTTCCCTTTTTTCCTATGTATTTGTAACACAGTAAATTTTAAATGTGTGTTTTGACAAAAATTTCTGGAATCAGTCACAAAACAGGAATTGTTTTCACTGATTGTTAATATTTATTACGGTCACTCTGCCTAGCATCAGTTTGCATAGTAATTTTTACTATCTCACACTACAAAGCAGGGCTCTCTAATTTGAAATATATATATATATATATGTATATAAACACACACACAAATAAAAAACATAGAAGGGAGACTCCCCAAACACTGAAATGATCTTTCAAAGGGCAGGCCCCTGTAGTACTGGCTTTCCAGGCTTGGTGAAGCTCTAGGAACCTATCTGTACCAGTGTACCTACCAATTGGCATTTTGAGAGGCCATTATGGGCTTCAGTGAATCTTTTTTCGAAGACTCTTTAAATGCGTTTGCCCATTTCATGATGGGTGATTTATGAGCACACCTGCCCACACTGGGCTGAGTGTTCAGCAGTTTTTGATAAAAAAATAGCACTACCCTTGTGCCTAACCTTCCCAATTTACCCATCTCCCCCAAGCAACTTCTTTTTGTTTCTCTGGATGAAAAAAATCCTCAAAGAGAAACGTTTTGCCTATGTAGAAGAAGTAAAACAAACAAACAAAAAATGGCAGAAACATTAAATGACATCAAAATTGTTGAGTTCAAATGTTGTTTCGAGCAGTAGGAAAAAAGTCCCGATAGGTGTAATGCATCAAATAGAGTACTCTGAAGGTGACTGAAGTTTAAACATGTAAAAATACAAATGTTTTCATAAATAATTTCCAATTTTTATTGGGTACCTCCTATGTATACAAATATAGGGGGGAGGGGGGAGGCAGAGACAGGGAAGGGGAGCAGCTTAGACAAGAACCTAGTATAAAGGAACCATGGACATGGACAACAGGTGGGATTGACTTTGGGGGGGATGGGTGGGTAGGGAGGGGGGCGGAGGGAAGCAAAAAGGGGATGGATGTAATACAACAACAATAAAAAATTGAAAAAAAAAGAGAAAATAATAAATAAAAAATATATATTATATAATTATATTATTATACATTAATAATACAAAATTTAATACCATCTGTAAGCAAAAAACACATTTTAATATAACTCAAACTCTATTAAAAAGAGCTGACAGGAACAAAATATTCTGATAGGGGAATTTAGTCACAATTAGAATGATTACCCTTAATAAGCCACCATCTTTTACCTATTGGATCTTTTTGCTATACAGAAGTATTTATTTACAAACATCTCTATAAATAGTTAAACTTAAAAATGAAATAATTTGCCTATAGCCTATTTAATATGGTCAGTTCAAATGAGAGTAAAGATACTTCACCAGATGTCTTTACTTAAAAGAACATACTTTTATTAGATATCACATTATCTTATATAATTGATTTTATATGCTTATAAAATGTTCCCTTTCTTTGACATTGAAGATATTACCAAAATGTACCATTTAACCACATATATGAACGATATGCTGTATCAAGAAGATCAAATATTAACAAAAAATTTACTTACTCTTAACCATTCTACCATATTCTCTTCAATTTCACTATCAGCAGAGATGTCCAATATAAGACGTCGGGTCAAATGAGCTTTGTGATATCTCATAAAAACATCTTTGTTTTGTACGTATTTTAGTACCAAGAGCTGTATAGAAAACAAAGTTACTGTCAATTTCTAGATACACTTAGTTATTTCTTTCATTTAGACCTTTCTATTATCTCCCAATTATCAAAACTGAAAAATTTATATAAGCATATACCAAGAGAGACCAACTAAATTGTCCATCTCTGAAAAATAACCAGTCCTGATACACTATCTTACAAATGAATACATTTGAGACAATAACCAAAATCTTTTTTATTCCTATATTAATTTTTCAAAATTTATATAAATGTGATAAAACTTTACATGAAAAGGAATGGTTCTTCCCAATGTTCTCTTCGACATATCTTCTTCACTTTTTCTGACACTATTATCTCTAGGCCTTCTAGTTTATACACTCTCTACATCTTTACTTATTTTCCTCTTTGTATTCCTGGGCTTATATTACATTACACTAACATCCAGGAAAAAAAAAACAAAAATAAAAGCAATTAATTATCTAAATTCACTCATCCCTAATGATCTATTTTGGACTCACAGAAAAGGAAAAAGTAAAATATTTCCCATTCCTTAACTATCATCCCATCACCATCAGCACCATTTCCCCTGCCTTTTTCTTTTTTTAACCATTAACAGGCATTATAATTCAATTATCTAAAATCAATCAATAAGGGGAAGAAGTAAATTATATTATGTTTTCTGGATGTTATAGAATAAAAATTTTCAGGAAGGAATAAAGACTACCTTATAGACCCTCTTGTAAAATTTCTTACCAGTTGCTTACAGATAGATATTTTAAAAAATTTGATGCTATCACAATAACATTAAGTAAAACATAAATTCAAAGTAAGGTCATTAAAAATTCTGAAAAAAAAAATATGTACCACTTCTTTAAGTTTTGCTTCAATTTCTTCAGAGGTCAGTTTTTTGCTCAAAGGTGTTTTCCTTAGTAACATGTCACAGTAATTGGCAAGCAGCTCAGGGCATTTTGATTCAGGCTGAGTTTTTAATCCTACCCTAAAAAACAAATAAAAAAATGATTGATACCTGCAAATATTTTTTAAAGCCACTTTCCACAAATTTCATACAATTACTCCAGTGATCAGAGGCGAGACCAGAGTGAACAAGAGGCAGCTGACAGAGGCGCTCACTCTCCGGTCCTCTGAGGACGAGCTCTTAAATCCTGTGCTCTGTGTGCCACCCTGCCTCACTCTAGCGACGTCCTTGCCAATGATCTTGAAAAGATTTTATTCGTATAGTTGCTAAAATACTTTTCAATTAAAAAAAATAAGTTTATTGGGGTAACACAGGCTAATAAATTACATTTTAAAGGTACAATTCTATAATACATCATCTGTATGTTGCATTGTATAAATATGTACCTATCAGTTAACATTTAAAACTTTTTATTACTAATATGTTAACATCAAACTGTTCCTTCATTCTCTGAAATGTTTCCAATTGAACCTAAATTCCAGTGATGTGTTATCTATTATCATCCATTTTGAAAAACTGCAAACAATGTTTTCTTAATGAACTGGTTTCTGTCTTTTACTTTCTCAACAAAATTTTAAAACCAATGTATTTTACCTTTAAGTTTGAAAGTTTTGCATTTCTTCTTTATCCTATGTCTTTAAATTATATATGTATATTCAAGATTTTAAAATTTGTTATGTATGTAAAATGCAAGTGTCACTTTACCAGAATTGAGTTATCTAAATTATTATTATTATTTGGTAAGTGTGCAACTTACCTAAACAACCTAATTATAGGGTGTACAAAAAACATTTAATATGAAATATTTTACTGTTTGTTTCAATTCTTACTGAGGTAGCTGAAGCTTTTTTCCCCTTTCAATTATGAATCTAGGAATCACAGGCAATTTTGTTTCTACTTTTTATTTTTATAAATTTATATCTTTGCCCTCAAAAATCTTATTTATGAAAATAGGTAAAACTGAAAGAAGTTTTTCTTAGGATGTTACTCAATTCAATGAACATCTCCTGAGGTGTTTGCTAAAAAAAAACACAAAACATTATGATCTAACAAAAAGGGTTATTTTCAATAATGCATAATTATTATGCAATAAAACCCACATACTATATAATCCATCCACTTAAAATGTACACTTCAATGTGTTTTAAGTATATTCACAGGTTGTAGAACCATCATTATAATAAATAACATTTTCACACATTTTCATTACTCCAAAAAGAAATCCTTACTAATTAGCAGTTAAATTCCATTCTGCACCTATCCGTTCCTCACAGCCCCTGACCGCAACTAACCTATACTTGGTGTCTCTAGATTTTCTTATTCTGGACATCTCATATGGATGGAATTATACAATATGTGGCCTTTTGTGAATGATTTTACTTAGCATAATGTTTTGTTTTTCTTTTCTTAAAGATTTTATTTATTATTTTTAGAGAGAGGGAAAGGAAGAGAGGCAGAGAGGGAGAGAAACATCAATGTATGGTTGCCACAGACCTGGCTGGAGACCTGGCTTGCGACCTGTTTATGTGCCCTGGCTGGGAATCGAACCAGCGACTTTTGGGTTCGCAGGCCGGCACCTTATCCACTATGCCACCAGCCAGGGTAGTATGTTTTTAAGATTCACACATATAGCATGTGTAAGTAGTTCATTCCTTTCTAAAAATATTTCTTTTTACGAGGTCTGTCCTGAAAGTATCAGCTGTGCAAAATGTTTTAATTATATTTACATTAGCTCGCTACTTTCAGGACAGACCTCATATAGTGGCAAAAAAAATATTAAGCTCCTTTGCTGGTGTGACTCAGTGGGTTGATTGACAGCCTATAAAGCAAAACGTTGCTTGTTTGATTCCCAGTCAGGGCACATGTCTGGGTTGCATGCCAGGCCCCCAGTTGGGGGCATGAGAGAGGCAACCAATTCATGTATTTCTCACACATTGCTGTTTCCCTCTCATTTCACCGTCTTCTCAATTCTAAAACATAAATAAATAAAATCTTTGAAAAAAAAGAATATCAAGCTTTTTAACTATTTTTAAGTGTAAAAGTTAGTGGCATTAAGTATGTTCACAAATGTTCTGCAAATATCACCACTGTCTTCGTCCAGAACTTTTTCATTTCAACAGATACTGTATACCCATTAAACAGTAATTTTCCAATCCCCTACCTACACCCCCCTAGTCCTTGGTAAATCTATTCTGCTTTTTCTAGCAATGAATTTGACTATTCTAGATACCTCATATAAGTAGAATCATACAAAACTTGTCCTTTTGTGCCTAGTTTACTTTGTTGAATAATATTCTCAAGGTTTCATTCATGTTACAGCATATCAGAGCTGCATTCCTTTTATGGCTCAATAATATTTTGCCACAGGGATACATCATTGTTTTTTCTTTTAAAATTGATTTTTAGAGAGAGGAAGAGAGAAAAAGACAAAGAGGAACACTGATTTGTTGTTCTACTTATTTATGCATTCATTGCATTGGGTGATTCTTGCATGCCCCCTGATAAAGGATTGAATCTACAATTCTGATATATGGGGACAACACTCTTAACTAATTGAGCTAGCTACCCAACCAAGAAAGGGATATATCATCTTTAGCTATCCATTCATCAGATAGTAGACATCTGGGTTGTTCCTACTTTTTGGCTATTAAAAATAATACTGCTATAGCTCTGGCTGGTGTCACAGTGGAGTGGATAAGGCACCACCAGCCTGTGGACCTAAAGGTCGCTGGTTCAATTCCCAGCCAGGTCACATAACCAGGTTGCAAGCCAGGTCTCTAGCCAGGTCCATAGCTGGAGGCAGGTGAAAGGCAACCATACATTGCTATCTTTCTCCCTCTGCATATCTCACTTCCCCTCTCTCTAAAAATCAAAAATAAAATCTTAAAAAAAAAATACTGCTATAAACATACTAAGTGCAAGTTTTTTAGTGGATGTATATTTTCATTTCTCTTGGGTATATACCCAATAGTGGAACTGCTGCATGATATGGAGACTCAACATTTCACATTTTTTCCCTACAGTGTAAACTATTTACATTTAGAATTACCCAGCCGGACTCTGTATAGATAATCTAGATTTTATTGGCAACATCCAAAACATCACAGATGCCAAGAGAATATGTGCCTTCTTTTCACCATCAGGTCTGATCAAGGTGTTGACCTTGGCCTCAACAGTATCAGAGCTTCACAGCCTGTTTGATCTGGTGCTTTTTGTCCTTGACATCCACAGTGAACAGAAGTGTATTGTCATCCTCTTTCTCAGGGCAGCTGACTGGGTAGATGGCATAGTGGCCAAGCCTGCTTTTTCTGGGGGCTCTTCCAAGGATACTTTAGCTGAATTTGGAGCCCCAGGGTCTTCTATTGTCAGAAGGTGAATGATGTGTGAATCCTCTTTATTGTGGCTGTTGAGGCCTTTCTGCACTGTTTTCTTTGCCTTCAAAGCCTTTGCTTTGGCTGGTTTTGGCAGGAGCAGGGACTTCCTTTTTTACTTTCAGTGTTATTTTCCTAAAAACCGCTGCTACATCCATCTTCTTGAGGAACTACCAAATTGTTTCCAAAGTAGCTGCATATCAACTGTGTGTGACTACAATGTCTCCACATCCCCTCTGCCCACTCCCCCCCATCCCGCTTTTTTTTTTGGTTAACACCTTTTTAACTTTAGCTATCCTAGTATGTGTGAGTGGTTAAGCTATTAATCTTAATTATTTTCAACTCCTTATATGGTAACTCCAATATTGAAATCATCTGATAGTCTGCTCTGAAAATGATTTTTCTCTTTGTCAATCATATGCTTCTTTGCTGTCACAGAACTAGTAATGCCAGATTGAATACTGGGTACTACACAAAAAAGAATCAAGAGAGGCACAAGATGATGTTATCTTCCATAAAGAGCAGGTTTGCTCTTCTTACCTCATACCTGTAAGAATGTCTACCTTCAATAAATCAACAAACAAGTATTGGCAAGGCCGTGGAGAAAAGGGAACACTGGTGCAGTGCTGGTGGGAATGCAGACTGGTGGAGCCACTGTGGAAAAACAGTATGGAGGTTCCTCGAAAACTTAGCAGTTAAACTGCCTTATAACCTCGTGACTTCTTGGAATATAGCTGAAGAAACCCAAAACACTAATTCAAAAGAATGGATGCACCCCTGTTTATTGCAGCATTATTTAGAATAGCCAAGATATGAAAGCAACCTAAGTGCCCATCAATAAATGAATGGATAAAAAAGTGGTGGATATATACAATGGAATATTTCTTGGCCATAAAAATGAACAGAATCATACCACTTGTGAAAGCATGTGTGGACCTAGAGGATATTATGCTAAGTGAAATAAGTCAGAGAAAGACAAATATTGTATTATTTCACTTTTATGTAGAGTATAAGAAACAAAATAAAAGAACAAATAAAATTAAATGGACCCACAGATAAAGAGAGTAAACAGATGACTGCCAAAGGAGAGGGCCATTAGCAGCTGGGTGAAAAAGGCAAAAGGGTTAAGGACTACAAGTTGGGCCCTTGCTGGTGTGGCTCAGTGCATTGATTGCTAGCCTGTGAACCAAAAGGTCACTGGCAGGGCACATGCCTAGGTTGTGGGCCATGTCCCCAGTTGGGGGTATGCCGGAAGCAAATGATTGATATATCTCTCACACATCAATGTTTCTCCCCCTCTCTAGAAACAAACAAATAAACTCTAAAAAAAATAAAACAAAACACAAAAACCTTACAAAATGGTTGTTATAGTCATGGGAATGTAAAGTGCAGCATAGGGAATATGGTCAACAATTATGTATGGTGCCAGGTAGGTATCAGAAATAACGAGGGGATTACTTTATAAAATATGATTGTTTAACCACTATGCTGTACACCTGAAATTAATACAAAGTAATATTAAATGTAAACTGGAATTGAAAACAAAAATTAAAAAAAGAATGGTTTATCCCTTCTACTATGAAAGAGACTGATAACTTGAATCCAACCAGAAACTAAATTGGTTCAATCAATCCACCTCTGGCTAGCCATTGAATGCAAGGAGTGTCCCTTTAGGCTTTCAATTAGGAACCTAGTGGGTTTTGTCATTCCAGTCTTGTATGACCACCAAAGCTCTATTGTCCTCCAGCAGTTATGCTTATCCTGAGTAAAACCCAAACCTCAGCTGTTTCTTTTCAGAGAAACACAACTACAAATCCTCAGCTAACCTCTCTCATTTCTCTAAGTTACCAATCTTTTGTCTGAATTGTTGCTGTAGCACCTTTGGTAATAATAAAATTACTATTTTCTAAATTTACCTGATTTTTTTTCCCTTCAGTAAAAGCAGTGGCCCATCACAAACTACTCTATTCCTTCTCAAAAGCTGGTTTCCAAAATAACTAGATATTACTAGCAGTTCTATTTTTCTAAAACATCACCTCTACCATTTCCAACAGCTACAACACCCATGTTCTGATGCCTGAATCAGCTCATAATACTCATTTTATTCCATAGTAATTTTCTATTTTAATAAGGTAGGAGCGCATGGTGACCTTAAAGTCAGAAAGTAAAGAAAAAGCCAGAAATCCAACTTCTGGTAATCTAGAGTGCAGAAACACTTCCACCCACATAAAATGACAAATATACAATATTATTTTCCAGAGCACTATTAGCAATAGCACAATATCCAAAAATACTCAGTGTGGCAATAAAGGTTCAATTATATAAACTATACTAAATTTACCAGATAGAATGCCATACTGCAATTAAGAAAAATGAAGTTTTGCCCTGACTGGTGAGGCTCAGTGGGATGGGTGTCATCTGCAAAGCAAAAGATCATTGGTTTGCTTGCCAGTCAGAGCACATGCCTGGGCTGCAGGCCAGGTTCCCATTTCGGGGCATAGGAGAGGCAACTGATAGACTGATGTTTGTTTCCCTCTCTTTCTCCCTCCCTTTCCCTTTCCCTAAAAATGAATAAAACCTTTAAAAAGTAAGAAAAATGAAGTTTTAAAAAACCTACATTAAAAAAAAAAAAAAAAAAAAAACCTACATTAAACACAATCCATGGTGAAAAACAGATGTTCTTCCTAAAATTAGGAACAAGGCAACAATTTCCACAGTCACCTCTGCTATTCATTACTAAAAGTTCCAGTTAGAGCAGTTAGTCAAGAAAAAAAAAAAAAATCAACTAAATTGGAAAGGAAAAAGTAACATAACTTTATTTGCAGATGTCATAATCTTATATACACAAAGTATGAAAGAATCCATATAAAAGCTATAAGGGCTAACAAATGAATTTAGCAAAGTTGCAGGGTACAAGATCCATATGTAAGAATCAGTTGTGTTTTTATGCAACAGCACTGAACAATTCAAAAGGAAAGTAAGAAAATAATTCCATTTTCAACAGTATCCAAAAGAAAAACATACCTAGGAATAAATTTACCCAAGGACATGTAAGCCCAAGGAGGTTTTGTAAAAAAGCCATCCATGAGAGGCTGCAACCTTGCATGGGGTGTCAGAGCCTTGGCTGGGTAATCGGACAGACATCCAATAGAAATGTGTAAAATCATGTATCAAAGCCCAAATACGTAACAGGGTGTGTTGACATGGAAAAGTGATCAGGTATGAAGTACGAGAGCATCCATGGAAGGGAAAGACACAGTGGTGGATGTTAAGGTTTTAGCAGGATTATTAGGAAGCCATCCATGTAGGGGGTGACCCTACATGGGGAGTCAGAGCCTCAGTAGGGTGAGGAATGCATCCACACAGAGACAAGGCTATGCATTGTGGTTATAAATATGTGTGTGTATCTTTAAGTTTGTGCACTGAGAAGGCCTAGATGCAGTAATACCCAAATAGCAATGAATATATATCTAGCACCAGATCTACTGTCCACTAAAAGGACTAGGGCATGTGAAAAAATTGCTGATTCCAAGTGTAGGCAAGGGGAAAAGTACAAAATGAACCTGGAAATTCTCATGTGCCAAAAGGAAAAGTGTGCTGTTAAAAGAATCCAAAACCAGCTCCCACTAGTGAAATCTAGGCTAATTTGAAAATCAAAGAATGATAGTTAACTATAACTCAATGATTAAAATAGAAAACCATGACTGCATACTGATACAAATCAATGTATAAATTGGAAACCTAATGAGCAACAGGATCTTTACAATTTTAAAGTACTAGTATCAAAATACTAGTACTAGTAACAAAGATGAAAAGAAGAACTTGGCAGTGGAAAAGTCTGAGACACATGAACTTAAGTGACCTAAGTAAACAAAAACTGTAATGGGATAAATCAAAATCATGCACCCTCAGGTAAGATGCAATGACAAGAACAAAGTTTCACTTTTGCTGAAGATACAAACCTGAATCCAATTACAAGAAAATATCACAATAACTCACACTAAGGGACATTCTACAAAAAAAACAAAACAAACTATAATCTTCAAAGGTCATGAGTCAAAGAAAATGAAGAGATGGCTCCTGAGGAAATAGAATCAAAGAAATATAATAGCTAAATGCAGCACATGATTCTGTACTGGATACTTTTCCTATTAAAAAACACATTACATAGTCATTAATAAAATTCAAAAGGATCTGAGAAGTAGATAGTATGATGTATCAAAGTCAATGACCTGATTTTGATTGCTGTACTGTGATTACATTACATTTATAAAAAGTATACACTAGTATACTTGGAATGATGAATAACTTATTTTCAAATAGTTCTTTAAAAAAGCTTTAATGCATTTCCAGAGAGAAAATAATAAATAGTACTTACAACTTTATGTACATAAATTTGACAACTTGAAGAAATGAACAATTCCTTGTAAAACTTACCAAAACTAAAACTAGATTAAATTCAAAATATGAAGAGCCCTGCATCAATTAAAAAATTGAACTTGTATGGATGGAACTGGAGAGAATTATGCTTAGTGAAATAAGCCAGTCAGTGAAGGACAAATATCATATGATCTCACCCATTACGGGACAATAATGAGCAAAACTAACAACAAGCAAAACAGAACCAAGTGTATGAATACAAGGAATAGGCCTTCAAGGGTCAGGGGAACGGGGTAGAGGGGGGAGGGGGGAGGCAGAGGCAGGGAAGGGGAGCAGCTTAGACAAGAACCTAGTATAAAGGAACCATGGACATGGACAACAGGTGGGATTGACTTTGGGGGGAATGGGTGGGTGGGTGGGGGACAGAGGGGAGCAAAAAGCGGATGGATGTAATACAACAACAATAAAATTAAAAAAAAAAAATTGAACTTGTAATAAAAATCTACCCATAAAGAAAATTCAAGGCCAGATTATTTACATTATGAATTCTATCAAACATATAAGAAAAAGGTCATACCACTTACCTAATTCTTTTAAAACATATTAAGGAGAAAATAACTTCCAATCACTTTTGATAATTCTGATATCAGAAAATGAAAAAAAAAAACCCACAAAAACTGTACAAAGCACAAAGACCAGAAAGTTAGAGATAAATCCTTCATGAACATAAGATAAAAAATAATTTTAAAAATTAGTGAATTTGTACAAACTTTTTTGAACTAGCATAATCTCAAAAAAACTAGGGAATGGAATTTAGGAATACTAAAAAGAACAATACATCATGACCAAATAGAGTTTACCCCAGAAATTCAAACTTGGTTAAATTATTTCAATTAATTTCATGCATACCTATTTTTTCATTTTCAATTCTTTTTTTCATCACCATTTTTTCACATAATACCATCTTCACCTCCACCTACTGCCTCACTTGCCCCTGTAATCACATTGACGTTGTCACTATCCATGAGTTCATTCTCTTGATTCAATCCCTCTTCCCCACAGTCATCTCCAGAATGGTCAGCCTGCTCTGTATCTTTGAATCTATCTTTATTTTGCTTGTTAATTCATAATTCACTTTGTTCATTAGATTCCACATATGAGTGAAATCATATGGTACTTGCCTTTCTCTAACTGGCTTATTTTACTTAGTATTAATAACATTCTCCAGGTCTAGCCATGCTGTTGCAATAAGGAAAATTTTCCTCTTCACAGGCAAGCAGTATTCCATTATGTAAATGTACCATGGTGGTTTTACCCACTCACTTACTGATGGACCTTTGGGTTGCTCGCAAAGCATGGCTACTGTAAACAATGCTGCAATGAACATGAGGATGCATATATTGTATTATAAGTTTTGTATTTCTTCAAATAAATTCCCAAAAGTCAAAGTGCAGAGTCATAAGGCAGTTCCAATTTTAATTTTGAGGTACTTCCATACTACTTTCCATTGCACCAGTCTGCATTCCCACCAACAGTGCACAAGGATTCCCCTTTCTCTACAACCCTGCCAACATTTGCAGTTTGTTGATTTATTAATGACGCAATTCTGACGTGTGTGAGGGGCTATCTCATGGTTTTAATTTGCATCTCTCTGGAGACTAGTGATATTGAGTATCTTTTCATATGTCTATTGGTCATCTGTATGTCCTCTTTGGAGAAGTGTCTATTCAGGTCCTTTAAATTTACATTTTTTTTTTTTTTTTGGTAAGTTTTGTAAGTTCCTTATAAATTCTGGATATTAACCCTTTATCAGGCATATTGGCAAACATGTTCTTCCATTCAGTAAGTTCTTTTCATTTTGTTGATGGTTTACTTTACTGTGCATAAAAATACTCCAGTTGATGTACTTGCATCTGTTCATTTTTTTTGTTTCCCTTGCCAGAGGTGATACATCGAAACAAACAAAGGTATGAGAAATATCTGAGATTTTACTGCCTATACTTTCTTCTATAGGATTTATGATTTTGAGACTAATATTTAAGTCTTTATCCCATTTTGAGTTTATTTTTATGTATAAGGTAGTCTAATTTCACTTTTTTGCACTTATCTGTCCAATTTTCCCAACACCATTTATTGAATAGACTATTTTTAGGCCATTGTATGTTTTGCCACCTTTGTCAAGTATTGATTATGAAGTTGTGGGTTTATTTCTGGGCTCTCTATTCTGTTCCATTACCTATTTCAGTTTTTATGCCAGTACCATGCTATTTTAAGTACTGTGGCCTTCTAGTACAGTTTGATATTAGGTAGGATGATTCTTCCAACTCTGTTCTTCTTTCTCAAGATTGCTGTAGTTCTTCAAAGTATTTTGTGGTTCCACATAAATATTTGAAATATTTGTTGTAGTTCTGTGAAATATGCCATTTGTATCTTAATAGGATTTTCATTTAATTTGTAGAATGCTTTAGGTAGTATGAACATTTTAATGATGTTAAATCTTTCTATCCATAAACACTGTATATGCTTCCACTTATTGGTATCCTCTTCAATTTTTTTCTTCAGTGTCTTATAATTTTCTGAGAAAAGGCCTTTTAAATTCTTGGTTAAATTTATTCCCAGGTATTTTGTTCTTTTTGAAGCAATTGTGAATAGAGTAGCTTTCTTGATATAATTTCAATATTCTTGAATTTCTTGAGACTTGTTTCATGTCCTAAAGATGTGGTCTATTCTAGAAAATGTTCCATGTGCACTTGAAAAGAATGTATATTCTGCTGCTTTGGGGTAAAATGCTCTGAAGCTATCAATTAAGTCCATTTGATTGAGTGTGACATTTAAGGCTGCTTTCTCCTATTGGTTTTCTGTCTGGAAGATCTATCCATTGATGTTAATGTGGTGTTAAAACCCACTACTATGACTTGTATTACTGTCAATCTCTCCATTTATTTCCAAAAATATTTACTACACATCTTTAGGGGCTCCTATGTTGGGTACACAAATGTTTACAAAGATATATCCTCTTCTTGGATTGTTCTCTTTATCATTATGTAGTGTCCTCTTTGTCTCTGACTACAGCTTTGATTTTAAAGTCTATTATATCAGATGTGTATTGCTACCCATTTTTTAAAGTTTCCATTTGTATGAAATATCTTTTCCATCACTTAAGTTTTAGCCTGTGTGTATGTTTCATTCTGAGGTGGGTCTCTTGAATATAGCATATACAAGATCTCTCTCGAAAAAGTCCAGCCATTGATAATACAGTGAGAATGGTTTGTGCAACATCGATGTGACCTGGTAGTCAAGGAGAGTGGACTGGAATGTGTATGCATACAATGACAATGTCACTATATAGGTCAGTGGGAGCAGTAGATTCTGATGGGTGAACATGCATACTGTGTGGCCCTCATATTCAAAATGACTGAGTGAGTAGAGCAATGTTAAGCTTGAACATTCCTCCGAGGAAACTACACAGATGATTTGGAAGGCTGCAGCAATTGGCAGCTTCATCAAAACAATGTGCCCACTCATGTATCATGCTTCATGAAGTTTGTTTGTTTATTTAGACAGAGAGAGGAGAGGAAGCAGAAAGAGAGGTCAGTTGCCTCTTGCACACCCCCAACTGGTGACCTGGCCTGCAATCCAGGGATGTGCCCTGACCAAGAATCACTGGCAAGTTTTTTAGTTCACAGGCCAGCGGTCAATCCAGTGAATCACATCAGCCAGGGACTCATGCAGTTTTTTTGTGAAACATCAAATCATCCAGGTGACTCAGCCCCCTCTATAGCCCAGATTTGGTGGCCTGCAACTTCTTGCTTTTCCCAAAACTAAAAGCACCTTTGAAAGGGAAGAGATTTCAGGCCATTGATGAGGTTCAGGAAAATACAATGGGACAGCTGATGATGACTGAGAAAGCTGTGTGAGCTTCCAAGGTGCCTACTATGAAGGGGACTGCTGCGTTATTGTCCTAAGTACACTGTTTCTTGTATCTTGTATTTTCTTCAATAAGTCTCTATTTTTCACATTACATAGCTGCATACCTTTTGGACAGACCTTGTATATTGGTTTTGTTTTCTTAACCATTCAGCTACTCTATGTCTTTTGATTGGAGCATTTAAGTAATTTACATTTAAAATGATTATTGATAGGTACGTATTTATTGCCATTTTATTTTTTTAACTGTATTCCTCTCTGCTTCTTCCTTTTTTTCTTTTTCTTCCTTTTCTTCTTAAAGCAAGCCCCTTCCTTAACATTTCAAAAGAATGGTCATGAGGGAAATGGGAATTAAAGATATCACTACTTATAGCCATCATGACTAAAATTAAAATGACAGCACTAAACAATTGGACAATCAGGATCAACTGGTACCCTCCTACTTTGTTAGCAAGAGTGTAAAATAGTACAACCACTTTGGAAAACAAATCTATGTGATATGCAAAAACATGGAAGAGTCTCAAAACACTATGCTAAATTCAAGGAAGCTTTACACAAAAAGTATATATTGTGTATTTCCATTTATATGAAGTCCTAGGTGATTCATCTAACTTATGAATCACCTAGGACTATTATTTTAACATAAGTTAAAAGAACAACAGTTGTCTCTAGGAGGAAGAGGTGGGACTGACTGAGAATGGGCATGAGGTAATGTTAAAAAATAATGAAGACTCTATTGTATATCTTAAGAAAGGTGCAGGCATTTGCTAAAACACACAAAATTATACACTTACAATTAATCCATATGACTGTAGGTAAATTTTATTTCAAAATATAAATACCAAATTTAATTCATGGCTGATACTGAAATGTTTAGAGAATAAAGGTTATTGATTCCTGAAACATCTTCTGAAATGTATTTAAAAAGTTGACTGATAAATAAATGTATAGGGAAATATACATTTGATAGAGCAATGGAGTGACTTTAGTTTGAAAACTTTTAAAAAATGCTGGCCTTGGCTGGTGGCTCAGTGGATACGGCCCAGCCTGAGAAGCCAAAGGTTGCTGGTTTGATTCCCAGTAAGGGCACATAACCAGGTTGCAAAACAAGTCTCCAGCCAGTTCTGTAGCACACCATACATTGATGTTTCTCTCCCTTTCCGCCTCTCTCCCTTCCCCTCCCTCTAAAAATAATAAATAAAATCTTAAAAAAAAAAATGCTGGGGCAGGAGAGAATAAGGAAGACCTTTATGTATTATTATGAAGAGATCTCCAAGATACAGTGCTACATGTTTTGTATATTTTACAATTTATAGAAAACATAAATACCCTTCTAAACTATGTGAATTACAATACTAAATGACCCAGATATCTTCCACTGTAATATTACTCGAATAACTTACATAGCTATAAAAAGAAGATTAAAATGAAACTTAAAAACCCTGAACTTTTCAAACTAAGAAATGCTATTTTTTTACATTTTCACCCAGGGATTTTATTTATTTACAAAGTTTTTAGTAATTACTTTCAGAGAGAAAAGCAGGGAGGGAGGAAGATAGGGAAACATGCATCCAAGTATGGTTGTCTTTCACCTGCCTCCAGCTAAGGACCTGGCTGGAGACGTGGCTTGCAACCTGGTTATGTGTCCTGACTGGGGAATCAAACCAGCAACCTTTGGGTTAGCAGGCCAGCACCCATCCACTGAGCCACACCAATCAGGGAGTCTTTTTTTTTTTTTTAATTGCCTTTACCCCTTTTAGGAAGGGGTAAAGAAAGGGAAAGACAGACATTGATGTGAGAAAGAAACATCAATTGGTTGCCTACTCTACATACCCCAAACTGGAATTGAACCTGTAACCCAGGTATGCGTCTGACTAGGAAGTGAACACACAACCCTCTAGCGCACGGGACAATGCGCCAACCAACTAAACCATCTAACCAGAGCTAGAAATACTATTTAAAAAATATTTTAGCATTAAGTATAAAATGATTAAAAGTAACAATTCTCAGCTGGAAATTACATCAAAATATATTTCTAATTAACCTATAATGCCACTTAACACTACCGTGAAGGTAAGTAACTTAGATTTGTTACTATTTCTTAAATTTTAATTTTCAATTTCTATATAATTGTACTTTGCATAAATAAATTTATCCTGTTGACAGATCAACTTTTAAAAATGGTAAATAAAAATTTGCATTAAAACTGATTTCCTTTTTCTTAATCCTTATAGTGAATTTGAGTCATATTCTATGCTTTTGTAGGTAAAATAACCTTAGTAGCTAATGAGAATGGAAAAACAATCAAGTAGAGATTTTAAAAGAAAAAGAACTAAACACTTTCCAATGGATACTACAAATATTAAGGGTAACACTGTAATATTTAATTGTCTAACCACTATCCTATATATCTGAAACAAATACAAAATACTGAATGTAAACAGTAATTGAAAAATAAAATAAGCCTTGGCTAGGTGGTTTAGTTCAGTGGAATATGGTCCTATATGCATACCAAAAGGTTGCGGATTTGATCCTAGCTCACAGCATGTATAGGAGGCAACTGATAGATGTTTTTCTCTCTTTCTCTCAAATCAATAAATAATAATTTATCCTTAAGATTAAAAAAAAAGAAAACATTTTTTCTACCTAATAAGGTTAACATTTAAAAAAAAATCACAACAGGAAGTAATATAAAATTGAAAACTGAGACCGTTTCTAATAATCAAAGACTGCAAAAATCATAAAAGTAAAAAAAAATAAAAAAAGAGAAACCTAATAAAATTTAACAATAGGGCTTTGAATACCCATTTATGACATGTCAAAAATTTAAAGAATTTTAAACATATGATTTTTTAAACTTACCCTTTCTGCTTCAAAGGTAATTCAAGTTTAAATATGGTAGCATCATTAACAACTGCTTTATATGCCTGCAAATAATTAAAAATAAAATATAAACATTCTTTTTGATATTTAAAATAAATTGTTATAATTCCAAAAATACATAAAAATATAAGTTAATTTTGATTTTAATGGTATATCTAGCCTGACAGAATTTTTCAAGTTAATGATTTCAGCATACTTTTTGTCATTTTATTATCATCATTATTTTCAAGTAGGGTCTTGATACTACCTAATACACAATTTTCTCTTGTTTACACACTACCATGGGTAACATTTTCATACTATTACTTTCCTCTCCAAACCTCCAATATTTCTTCCTCTATATACACTCTTTGGCTGATAATATAGCTTCCTATTTCCCTAAGGAAATTTTAATAATCAAAATTCTCTCCTTTTTCTCTTTCATCACTTACTTTTCCTTTCCCCACTATTTCTGTAGCCTCAGCATACAAACATATTGTCATTTTTTAAATCTTAAAAATTCTGTTTTGGCTTTGTCCATCTTCAACTATTGCCCTATTTCTATCTCTTTAAGCTAAATTCCCAGAGGAACTATCGAACTCCCTTTCTCCATTTTTTTTTTTTTTTTTTTTTTACTACCATTCTTAGAAAACATTCTAACCAAGCTTTCACACCACTACTCCATCCAATTGTTCTGTCCAAGTCATTCACAACCTCCCTGTTGCTGAAGATAATGGTTAATCCCCATCTTATTTGGACCTTTCAGGAGTATTTTAAATAGCAGATCATGCCTTCTTTCTCAAAGTGTTTTTTCCACTTGTTTTCTAGCACAACACTCTCTCTTGGTTATTCTACTCATTGTCCTCTCCCCTCATCCAAGATGGTTTCTCATTCTTCCAATAACTAAATGTAGAATGCACCAGGCCAGTTCTTGGATCTCATTTTTATCCTCACTCATTATGCTGGTGATCACAGTGTCAGTGCTTTAAATACTATCCACATGCTGAAGTCGCAAATGTATTTATTCCAGGTCCCCTCCCCTCTACACTAAAGGCTTGACATTCCACATGGATGTTTAATAGACATTTCAAAGTTAATTTATCTAGAATGGAGTTCCTAATCACTCCCATTGTTCTTCTCAAGTTTTCTCCATCTCAGCAAGAACGTGCTTTAAATTGATCAGAACAAAAATCTGAGAGCCATCCTGAAATGCTCTCTTTTTATCACACTCCACCATCTGATTCATTACCAAATCTTGTATAGTCGATTTTCATAATGTAATCAGAATTCAACCACTTTTGACGACTTCTACCCACTATCGTTCTGGGCCAGGCTCCCACCATTACTTAATTGAATTACTTAAATAGGGTCTTTACTGATATTCTTGCTTCTTTGCTTATCCCCCTTTATTCTATTCTTTTTGCAGCAGCTAGCTGATCTTGTTAAAATGTAAGCCAGGTCCTGTCATTCTGCTCAAAAGCTTATGATGACATTCCAAACCCTACTCGGAGTAAAAACAATGACATTCCAAACCCTACTCAGAGTAAAAACCATGGGTTGGAGTCTTACATAACTTGGCTACCTCTTTTGTCATCACTTTCTACCATTCTCCCTGCCACTCACTCACACCACTCTGGCCAAAATGACCTCTTTCTTCTGGGTTCTTGGAACATCACTGATGTATTCCTGCCTTAGCGCCTTTGCATTTTGCTGTCCCCAATGGCTAGAACACTTCCCTCAGATAGCCACATGACTTATTCCTAATAATCCTCAATCTTGATTCAAATGTCACCTCAAGGAAGCCTCTGCAGGCCATTTGATATCTCAAACCACCTTGTTACTGCCACACTCCCTTAACCCTTTCCTAATCATCTGTCTATATCTAACTCTACCTACAGATATCTATCTTTAAAAAATTGGTGAAAGCAAAAGCTTCCTAGAGGAAACTGACATCTTTTTAGAGCCACAGGAAAAGGAATCTTACTTGGGAAGTAAAGAAAGTTAGTTGAAGAGTGAAGAAAAAACTAATGGTAATTTCTAGTAAAAGGATTTTGATGTTAAAAATGACACATCTATAAGGATAACACTTTTATTATCCTTATCCTCTTCTAGTGAGGATGGAAGAATAGGTGTAGGAAGCAAGGACAGATGTGACACAGCTCTCACAGGGGCCCCATAAATGGACAGAGGAATCAACTCCGCTTGGAATAGGATGGAGGAAGCACAGTATTAAGGAAGTTTCAGATGTATGCTTTAAGCTAGGTCATAAAGGACATATGAGTAGGAATTCAATACAGTAATATTTAAAAAAAAAAGGAAACTATTATTGGAAAAATGAGAAATCAATTTTTTGGCTAAATTCTAGTTCATAAGTGTGTCCAATGCTTACAATAACATACCATAAACTAAAGATATTAAACATGGCAGCCCTCAACTGATGAAAAAATATCACACTGCCTAAGTTTGTAGTTTGTAATTTAATAGTGCAATGATGCAAGTTTCTTATTAAAAGTAAAGTATGACATGCTATTGGCAAACAGCATAAAATGCAATCCTTTGTTTTCCATAAACAGAATCATGCTATATTCTTTTCTGCACTTTGCTTTTATTCAGTAAACAATTATCCTTTCTGAATCTAAAAAAAATGTAAATAATAAAGTAGTGTTAATATACAGAAATATATACCTTATCTCTTGCAGTAAGAAATCGTGGATCATCTTGAAATGCTTCTTTGACAAGTTTACTAAATCTATTAAATAGTGTAAGTAACTGCTCAACATACTTCTCAGAGTCCTAAAATTAAAAGATTTTACATTTGAGTTCTTAAAAAGAATAATCCTAAAATTAAAAACTTTATATTTGAATTTTTAAAAAGAATAAGAAAATACAAACATAATTTTAATAAAACACCATAGCCTTAAAATTTAGGAAATTTTCAGAAAAATTGTTTCCTTAAAATTAAAAGGTGTTCTAACATCACTGTTTTGCCATCGATTACTATTTTAAATACCCAAACCTCCATTAAAAAAAATTAACAATTTAATTTATCACTGCCTTTAGGAAAACTTACAGTAGTAATAGTTTCAGCAGCAGCTACCATGTCTGCCAGTCCAGCACTAATGATATGTTCCTCCAAATCTTTCAACATGGGCTCTATCCCATTAGGAACTTTGTCCATCAATGAAAACATTAAGTGTAATTCTGAAAGGATACAACACTCATGTAATCATTTCAACCAACAGAATATACAGTATTTTCTCTTTGATTTATTTCCTGGGTCTAGAATGCCTATGATAGTTTGAAGTTGACAACATCATTATGGCACAATTAGTTCAAGAGTTATTGTAAGTACTATAACTTCCTAATCCACCTTGTCAGTCCAACAAAAATTATTTTAAAAAGAAACACTAATTAAAGGGGATCACACAGAGGAGACAAAAGATAGGGTGACTGGGGGACATCTGTAACAGGGTTAACAATAAAAAATTTTTAAAAATAATCTGGAAGACAGAGGCACCATGGCATACATGGTTACTGTCTGCTGTGGTCTAGGGAGGAAAATGTTGGCGCACTTCTTCAAGGCCGCTGTCAGCCTCCCAATTCCTGGAACTCACGCCATTATGGAAAAGTTGTTCACAGTATCAGCAGGTAACCAGTAATAAAGACCTGCCTGTTCCAATGGAAAATCCTTATAAGGAGCCTCTTAAAAAATGTCTCTTATGTGGGAAACATGTAGATAATAAAATAAGAATGTACAGCTTTTGTCTCAGTTTATTTCTCCATTTACTGGATGCATTCATGGAAGGCACATAACAGGTCTTTGTGGGAAGAAACAAAAAAGGAATCACCAAAGCAATTAAGAGAGCTCAAACAATGGTGTTTGTGCCAGTTTCATACAAGGACCCTGTGTTATCTCAAAGACCCTGAAGTTTGTAACATCAAGTACTGGGAGTAAACTGTATAAAGTTATCAATAAACTTTTTTTAAGATTAAAAAATAAACCTCACACTGCAAAATCCAACTCTTTTAAAAGGTGAGTTATTTGACTGTCAACACATGGAATGTTTTTTTTATTCTAAGAAGCACAAAATTTTTAAGAACATTAGTTCATTTTATGAAGTAGATACAATATTAAATGCACAACCATATCAGTAAGGGGTAAAACAAATCATGTCATCAGATTATTAAGAGTAATGATTGCAAAAGTATATTAGAAATAATGTAAAGCTACATTCATATAGAATTTTTCAGCATTTAAAAACACTTTCTCATGTTACACCCCTTGACCCTCACAAAAGTCTTACCGCACAGAACTGGTTACTACTAAATAAATCTTTTTGGAGAGAGTCCAAAATGGATAAGATATAGATCTACTTAGCTTGGCATACAGAAATCCAAATATTTCATTTATGACAATGAACAGCCTTGTTTTTCACTACAAAATTACTTGTAAAAAGTGTATGACCTTAAGTGAATTGAAATAAATACTTTAAATACAACTAAAAATTAATGGGACCTTGCAATTATATACCATAAAATCTGGAGAGGAAGACATCAAAATGTTGTAAATGGTTATCTCTGGGTAGTAGGTATATCAATAATGTACATGGTATGGTTTTTGCTTGTAATGTACTTGCCACCTCCCTCAAATATATATTTAAGTAATTTAAAAAACACTTCTGAAATTTTAAATTATAAAATCGTTTGGGGGACAGGGATGAAGATTAACACAGAGTGTTTCATTACTTTCTAAAAATATTCGCTGCAAGGTGGCAAGGTTCCACATCGAAGTCAGATACCTAGTTTTATCTTATACCATATGTTTCGTATTCTTTATTTATTTGTAAGATTTCAATCTTTTTTTTTTTTTTTTTTTTTTTAAGAGAGGGGAAAAGAGGGAGGAAGAAAGGGAGAGAAATATCAATGTATGGTTGCTTTTCACCTGCCTCCAGCTGGGACCTGGCTTGCAACCTGGGTTCGTGCCCTGACTGGAAATCAAACCAGTGACCCTTGGGTTGGCAGACTGGTGCTCAATCCACTGAGCCACACCAGCCAGGGCATATGTTTAGCATTTAAATTAGCCTTTTAATGCAGGGTTCAACTTTGGAAAACAAATGGAAACACACACATGCATTTGTGCACATACTGATAACTAATGGGGAGTGGTGTTTAACTTCTAAGTTTATAACCTTCTTTACAATGCTTCTTAGCTGTGCTAAATATTTTATCATTTTAAGCAGTTTACTTTAGCAAATATACTTATGTATAAAAGAATCACCTAAGAACAATTTATTAAAAGAAAACTGCCTCAAAAATACCCTCCTAAAAGATTATGAGAACTTAAGTGATATTTTACCTACTTTCAGTTTCATTTCGCTTGATCATGCCTTGGCACTCGGCTAAGATAGTCTCTTTAAAGGATGTCACCAGGGCATTTACACAGCATTCCATCAGCTGAAATATATAAAAAATTGATAAAGGATACTGTAAGTACAAATATATTCCAATTTGTTTTGCTTTATAGCTTCATAAGGCTACTTTTCAATAAAAGCAAAACATTAAACATACTAAAAGATTTTACTTACCTATATCACAGTATGGTTCCCTTTAAGGGAAATACTATATAGAACTTAGGTTCTCTTTAGAAATTTTAACAAGTCTCCAAAGGAGGGGAGAGAAAAGAATCACACATATGAAACAAAAAAACTTGGACAAACTCTTCTGAAGAGAATTTGTGTTGGAATTAGATTCTAAAACTCTAAAAGTGTTCATAGATCCCTATTAAATGCCTACTATGTATGGGCACCAAAGAGGTGTTTAGGAAACTAAGAATAAAATACTTATAGGAGATACTAATTAAGAGTGAGGAGGGAGGCAAACATAAATTAATGAATGACTCAGTTAATTGGCAACACACATACACACACCCAATAAGCAAAAGCAATTAGAAACTACATACTTCTTTCTTTTGGGGGAAGTTAAAAAGGTCTCATTTAAATTTAATCTTGAAAAGTATAAGCCCTAAATGAATCGAGTATTCTAGGAATAAGCTAAATATAGTAAGGAGGGAACAGACAGTGGAAGGGAAAGCTAGAAATATAAGCTGGACCCAGATTATGAATGAAAAATCTGTGGTTTGGGATTTTATTACATAGGTAGGGAAAAAAGAATTGAAGGTTTTAAACAGAGGGAACATTTAATAAGATTCTCTCTCCCCTGAAGTTAAAAAAAAAGATCAGTCTAATGGCAGCGAGGTAGGTGATCCTGAATAGTAGTAGGAGGACTGGCAAATGAGGCTGCTGAAATATTTTAAGTAAGATGAAATATTTCAAAAGTAAGTGTTCTTTGTGGCCCTCAGGAAAATCCATCTATCCCATCACTGCTCACTTATGTCATATAATTATTTATTCTTTTTGCAAGTATCAAATAAATTAAATGGATTGTTAGTCCTAAACCAAGGTACACTAAGGCCGATATATCTCTTGTGAAAAACATAGAAATCTATCTGTATTAAGAAAGAAAATCATGTGTGCCTTAAAAGTTCTTTGTTAAAAATTCCTCTTGGGATTAACATATATTAACACAATGTTGATAATTACTGAAGTTTAATTTAGGTAACAGAGATTCATTATACTATTCTTTTTATTTGTAAATATATTTAAAATTTCCATAATAGAAAGTTTTTAAATCCCTCTTTAAGAATTAAGCTAATAACTTTAAAATCTCTGCATGTCAATTTCTGTTCTATGAAAAAATATACATGCAAAGTGTTTGAGAAATTTCTGTCCCACCAACTGCTTTGTAATCTCATTCTATGCCATTCTATATGTGCATAACTAAACACTACCACCTTCAGCAGCAAAACCAGGCTGAGAATAGGTAAATTAATTATATATAACTAAGGGGAAGAAACTGAAAGTGCAATTGAAATAAGCTCCAAGCCCCAGTGACTTCATCTGCTTTCTATTTCATTAAAAATTTTTACACTTGAAGTAGGACATACAGAGGGCCAATAAATGTGAAAAAATGCTCAACATTACTAGCATCAAAGAGATGCAAATTAAAACCACAATGAGGGGGACAGAGGGGAGCAAAAAGGGGATGGATGTAATACAACAACAATAAAATTAAAAAAAAAAACAAAAAAAAAACCCACAATGAGGTATTACTTCACACCTGTCAGAATGGCTACTGTTAATAAATTAAAAAACAGCAAGTGCTGGTGCGGATGTGAAGAAAAGGGTACCCTAATGCAGTGTTGGTGGGAATGCAGACTGGTGCAGCCACTGTAGAAAACATGAAATTTCCTCAACAAACTAAAAATGGAACTGGCTTTTTGGCTCAGCATTTCCGCTGCTGGGAATATACCCTAAGATTCCTGAAACATCAATTCAAAAGAACTGATGCATCCCTATGTTCATAGCAGCACTATTTACAATAGCCAAGGGCTGGAAACAGCCTAAGTGCCCATCAGTGGCTGAATGGATCAAAAAACTGTGATATGTTTAGACAATGGCATACTTCACAGCAGAAAGAAAGAAGGAACTCCTACTTTCCGTGAGAGCATGGACAGAACTGGAGAGTATTATGCTAAGTGAAATAAGCCAGTCAGTGAAAGATAAATACCATATCAGCTCATTCGTAAGAGGAATATAATGAACAACAACAACAACAACAAAAACTAATGAGCAAAACAGATGCAAAGACATGGAAACATGGAACAGACTGACAGCTGCCAGAGGGGAGGGAGAACAGGGGATAATGGCGGAAAGAAGGGGAACGGATCAAAGAACATGTATGAATGACCCATGGACATGGACATGGTGTGGAGATTGACTGTGGGAGTGGGGGGTGGGCTGGGCAGAGAAAAGGAAAAAATTGGGACAACTATAATAGAATAACAATAATAAAAAAGAAGAAAAAAGCAATTACAGAAAAAAATATTTATAAAGCTATTTTTTTAAAGGATTATGCTTATTTATTTTTAGAGGGAGGGGGAGTGAAGGACAAAGAGAGGAAGAGAAACATCAATGTGTGGTTGCCTCTCACACACCCCCCAACCGGGGATCTGGCCTGCCAACCAGGCATGTGCCCCGACTGAGAATCAAACCCATTACCCTTTGGTTCTCAGGCCAGTGCTCAATCCACCGAGCCACACCAGCCAGGTCAGAAAAAAAAATTTACACACTTGAACATATTCCAGTTCAGTACTAGTCCAAATTTTGTAGATTCCAAAAAATCTAGACCAGTGTTTTCACATCTGTTGTGCAATCAGTTTTAATGGCTATGACCAGCTTTAAATAATATATATTTAAATCCCTCTTTAAGAGAACAAAAAATAAATAAATAAAAATAAAAAACTCAGAGCATATCACAAATAATATAATTTCATAAAATTCTGGTTTCAAGTATGTGCAAATGAACATACTACACAATATGAAATGTATTTCTTACTGTGTTACAACAAGATTAAAAGGAGAGGCTAAGTTGACTTAGCCTCTGAAGTGAACAGAGCTGAATTTGGTTCATTGCTTAGGTGAGAAGACTTAGGGAAAGAAAAAGTTGATGAAGCAGTTCCTAGTCTGGGAGGTTAAATAAATAATAATAATAATAGGCATGTTTAAAATAAGCACTCTGTACCAAGCACTGTGCTGATGGTTTACATACATTTTTCACTTAACCCACATGGAATTATGAAGCAGATATTTAACATATGAGCAAATAGGCTTAGACAGGTAAAGTAACTTGTAAATGCTGTACAGTTACTTTATAAGTTTGAGCTGTAATATGAGGTCAGGTATATGACTCCACAGCCTACAATTGCTGTTACTACAGTAACAGAGCAAGTATATACTTAGTAATGGCTACATGTTCAGAACTGAGTTAAGTGTTGTGAGGAACAGAGAAGTATAAACCATGGTTTCTATCCTCAATGATTTTATAATTCATTTGGGAAATATAACTAACTACATATCTTAAAATGTGTACATACTTCATATATAACAGGTATATGCAAAGTTCAGCCTCATTTAATAAAGCAAAGTAGTTGGAAAAAATCTATCATTACTACACTATAAACTTCATAAGGACAGACTGTTCTGACCTAGTATGTACTTACATGAGTATTCATGGCCTCATACACAGTTGGTATTTGATAAAGTAACACAACAGTTTACAATATCTACTAAATACGGTGGTTGAAACAATAAATAGGTACAGTGATAAATCAAGAAAGAAAATTGATGAAAGCTAGAGAATTTGGGGCAACTTTGTTGCTCAATGGACTATATGAATTCTGAAGAATTAAGTAGGCAGAAAAAAGCAAGAGAAGTACTAAAACATTGAAAAGAGAAGTAAAATGTTTTTCAGAAGTGAATTTAAAAGATGAGTAGAATGAGGTATATGATCGAGGAAATATTCCTCACTGGAGTAGGATGACTTCTTCAGGACAGTTTGAAGTTAGAAAAATAAGTTAGGGCCAAATTATGAACAGTCTTAAAATATCAGAGATAGAAAATGATACAATGGCTTTTGAATAAAGAAGTAAAATAATGAAAGTGATGTTTATAAAAGATTAGCCTGAAAACACAGAAGAAATACAAATGATCCATAGTAAGAGTAAAGGTGCCTGAGCCTCACTGATTTTCCACATGGACATAAAAAAAATCCATGAAACTGGGAAATCAGCAAAGATAATACACTGACAAAACCCAGATCAGCAAAGATAAATAGGCATACTGTTGATGGGAGTAAGGATTACTGTAACATTTCTGAACATCAGTTTGGTGTTATATAGCAATTTGTAAAAGGTGCAGACTCTTTGCCTTGGCCATCTCATTCCAGGAAATTTTATTCCAAGAGAATGCCATATGTGAGAAAGGTATAGGCATAAAGATGTTAAAAAGATATAGGCATATAAGGATGTTCCAGGAAACATTATTTGTAAGAAATAAACAATAATAATAAAGAATTAAAATGCCCATTATTACAGGATTGGGTAGATATCAATATATTATGGTGTGTGTATATGTATGATAAAATATAAGGTGTTAAAAAATAATGTTGCAATACAGAAGGGTTTATGATGTCATCAATTTCTTTTAAAATGCCAGAGGAAAGAAAGAAAAAGGGAGGGAGGGGGGAAAAAAAGAGGGATCAAAACCAAGCAAATATGACAAAATGAGATCATTGCTAAATATGAGGGCTGCGTATGGTGGGTTGGGTTCATTATACTACCTTCTCAAATATAAATATTTGAAAACTTTCATGACAAAGCTTTTTTTTAAAAAAAGAGTAATTATGTTATAGATCCCTATGTGTTGAAAAATCCTTTAGAAAACTACTTAAAAATTTTTTAAAAAAATTTTATTTATTATTTTTCAGAGAGATGGAGAGGGAGGGAGGGAGAAAAAGAGAAACGTCAATCCATTGCCGCTCGCATGTCCCCAACTAGGGACCTGGCTGGAAACTCAAGGCTTGTGCCCTGACCAGGAATTGAATTGGTGACCTTTCAAGTTCACAGGACAACACCCAACCCACTGAGCCACACACCACTCAGGGCTAGAAAACTATTCTGTGTAGGCAAAAAGAAGAAAGGAAGATTGCTTGATAGTGTTCTCTTCTAATTTCAAATGAGTTTTGTCTTAAAGAGTGGGTCAGTTCCTCGAGGGCAGAGACCGTGTTATTCCTCTTTTGTATTACTTCCCCATCATTTACCAAAGTACTATATACAGTCAACCCTATATATATTCTTGTTATTTGAAAAAACATCTTGAATGGAAAGGATAGTGATAAACCAACTCTCTCACCTTGTATTCCCTTTCTGTCTCCTTTTGCTAGCTTCCGTGAAGAAAAAAACCTTTTGCCATATGCCATCAACTCCTGTATTTTGCCTGAGATGAGCACAACTTCTAAATCCATAGCAATCTCTCCCCAGAGGTCTGCAAGGTGAAACACTTTAACTATCAATGTGCTTGATGTTTTACCTTCCTCTATAGCAAAACTCTTCAAAGATGATGCCTGCCATAAAACACAGCAGGCGCTCAGTAACTGATGAATGAATGAATGCAGAATGAATGCGTAGGTCTGTGAAGATGAAAGGTGGGATAGGTAGACTAAGTGACAGAGCAGAGTCTTCTTTTAGTGGTATTCAATTTGAACAATTAACTTATTTCACTGAAATTTAGTAAAAGGCAACAAGTACAGTTCTGATTTTCATTAGTTTTATAATTCTGTATAACTAATAATTTGCTTTTCCTCAGTTATAAAACAGAAGTTGAACTAAAAAGTACCCTACATTTCTCCACTGTAAGAGTCTACTTTTTCATTATCAACTAGATCTTTAACCATACATGGATAGCTGTAATGTATTCAAGAATTAATTTATTCCATGTCTGGTACATTATTCTCAAAATTAATTTATCTTAAGAGTTTCTAGCTTGATTTAGATTTCTTTTTACTTTTTACCATTATAATAAGTGGTACCTGCTTCATTCCTAAATTAGTTACATATGTAACTCTTTACATAGACAAATGAAGTCAGACCAAGTCACCCTTAATATACTAAAATAATAAAGGTTAACAAGTACCCACTTTAAAGATAATTTATGACTGTGACCTAGTACTAATTCAGTGTTATCAATGTTTTATAGGCAGTAAAATAGTTTCTATCTTAGAATCAGTAAGCAACTATCTTTAAACCAGAACCCTAACAGTAAAAACTACCATGCCAGACACAGTGCTTAAATGTTTTCTTTATGGTTATTTCATTAAACTGAGATAACAGAAGTGGGTATTATCCTGTTTTACAGTTGGAAGAACAAAGAATAAAGAGGTTGAATAACTTGCCAAAGGGCACACAGCTGGTAAAATAATAACAGTGAAAATAAAATCTGCATCTGGTTCCAATATGAAGGCTCATAACCATTATAATATACTGTCTGTCTCCCTATGAGTGCCCTAGTCATTGTGAAGAGATGAAGCCTTGCCACCACTAATTAACTCTCTATTCCACTACTCTGTTATATAAACAATCAATTTATTCTAGTGTTACTAAGATAAAAACAAGGTCTATCTTCTTATCCCCAACTAGCACAAGGCCTGACTTATTCTAGGTGCATAATAAATGCTAACTGAATGCCCTCAAGGAATACCAAGGTATAATGGACCATTGCCTTAAATACTAATAACCATAGAAAAAACCAAAAAGTTGTTTTGGTTAAAAATTTTTCCTTACTGGTTCTTACTGCTATTTGTCACTTTTTGATGTCACTAATGCCTCTTCAAGCAGTGCAGCTCTGAAGCCTCTTACCCAGTTTTACTAACACACTGCTGCTCTTTTGCCATAGGCCCATTCAAAGATAATCAAGGTTATTAGAATTGTACGTCTAATTGGATCTGAGTGGGGCTAAGCTGCTCTCCTATAAGTAAAAGTAGAAGAGCAGGCCTGATAATATTCTTAATAAAAGAATAAGTGAATACTCACTTAAAGATAGTAAAATGCATATATCATGCCAAAAAAGCACCAGCCTGGAAACCAAAGGGCTGCTGGTTCGATTCCCAGTCAGGGCACATGCCTGGGTTGTAGGCCAGATCCCCAGTTGGGGGCACGTGAGTGGCAACCACACACTGATGTTTCTCTCCCTCTCTTTCTCCCTCCCTTCCCCTCTGTTTGGAGAAAAGAAAAAAATATTAGAAGCATCCTTATTAAAGATTAGAAGACAAGGACTCCCAATTAAATAAACATTTGTCTAAAATGTACCACTTACATTAGATCATTTGATCCACTGAAAAGAATAGAAAATACCAATATTAGAAAAAAATAAGCATCATCATTTGCAAATGACATGACTAGATGCTTGGAATACCCAAGAGAATGAAAGAAAACTGAGAAACCAAAAAGAAATTCAGTAAGATGCCGAGCATTTTGTGAACTTTACTTGCAATGCACATCTGGCCTTATTAGGCCTGCCCTCACAATTGGGTACTACTGCTTAGGAGAGACTTGCTCTGTTATACAGAATACAGTCCAGAAACTTTATTTCTGTGTATAGTGAAAATTAATCAGGTTTGGAAGAGTAACATGGACCCATAACAACTAAATTCAAAGAAGGTAATTAATAAACCAGAACAATTTGCTAATTTTTAAAGGATAACACAAGTACCAAAAATGTACATACTTTAATCTTAAATTCAGATGTGGATTACTGTGTAGCCCTATATAAACTAAAATGTAATTGTTCTCCATTAATAAGAATAGCCTAGTAGGTACATATAAACTAAAACTAGTATCAGTAAAGCATTAAAATACAGAATAACATGTTCTGAGGGCTGAGAATTTCTCTAAGAGGAAATTTAGGACAGTAAATCTGTTCAATAGTTTTTAGCATGAAAGTGATTCGTTTCTTACTAGCCATTCAAATAATAGTGTTTACATTTTATTTATATTAAATTAGAACCCAGGAGTTGGTGACTTTTTGGTTTACAGGTCCATTACAAAATACTTCAACACATATTTCCCTTTGAAAACAAAAACTGTAAATTAACATAATAAATATTATGTATAATGGCTTTACCTCAGTGAGGTATATAATATAGTAACGGAGTAAGCCTTACATTCTCAATGTTAAATTAATTCTAGAGTTTTTGTGCTTGATATCTCCTCTGCACCAAATTTTGCTATAATCTATGCCGCTAAAAGTCAGAAGAATAATAACTCTTGAAGAAAAGGCTAGTAATAGTCCTTTAGAGGGGTTATGATAGAAGGTTTCCAAATTGCTATTAGTTCTTTTACTGGTGATTTCAGGGTTATGTTCACTTCACAGTAAGTAGCTTATATATATACTTGAGACTGTGCACTTTTCAGTATATATGTTGTATTTCAATTAGAATGGTTGAATTATTTTTAAAGATTTTATTTATTATTTTTAGAGAGCAGGGAAGGGACAGAGGCAGAGGGAGAGAGATATCAATGTATGGTTGCCCTTCATCTACCTCCAGCTATGGACCTGGCAGGAGACCCGGCTTGCAACCTTATCATGTGCCCTGGCTGGGGAATAGAATCTACGACCCCTGGGTTGGCAGGCTGGTGCCTTATCCACTGAGCCACCAGCCTGGGCTTGATTTTTAAATATGGGCAGAAAATGAAATAAAAATTATATAAACAGACCTCTTACATCCCCCACAAAATATAATTTCTTTGGAAGCATGTTATATTGCACTTAGTGTCTTTGCTGAAAAATAACAAAAGAAAAATTTATCTTTAAACTCTAGAATCATTCAGCTGGTAAGATGCTCACACTATTCAGTGACTGTGGAAGAGCAAATTCACATCTCCTATTTCTAGCTTCTTCCTACTCTGTGTGTGTGTGTGTGTGTGTGTGTGTGTGTGTGTGTGTGTGTTAAATTTTTTTTTTAATTATTGATTTTTAGAAAGCGAGTAAGGGGAGAGAAAGTAACCTCGACTTTTCATTTCACCTACCCATGCACTCACTGCCCAATTAACAGAACTTGCAACCTTGGCATATTGGGATGATGCTCCAACTGAGCATCATGTGCTCAGTTGTGCTATGTGTGTGTTTTAAAGTAGAAAGAGAAACTTAACTATTCTATTCAGGTTATCATGTATATTTATCTGTACCTTTCTCATTCTCTTTTCCTTACTCTCTTACTCTTTCTTAGTTGGACCTTTATAATTGAATTTCCATACGTTTAATATGGATATGCTCCAATTAAGCTGGATAACTAGAGGAGGAGAATAGAACAATTCTATCTTACAGAATAGTAACATTCCCTACCCAGATGAAATGGACACACACATAAAAAAATTAACTCAAAATACTCAAATCCTGCCCTAGCGGTGTAGCTCAGCTACATCTTAATATGCCAAGGTTGTAGGCTTGATCCCAGACAGGGCATGTACAAGAAGCAACCAGTGAATGCATAAATAAATGGAACAACAAATAGATATTTCTCTCTCTCAAAATCAATATTCAAAAAGAAAATCTACCCTTAAACCCTCTAACTAAATTCATTTTTTCCCTTACTAAAGTATATATATTTTTAATCATCATCCAAGAATATTTTTTCATTGCCTTTTTTTTCTTTTTCTTTTCTTTTCTTTTTTTTTTTAAGAGAGAGAGGGTACAGAAGAGAAAGAGAGAAAAAACATCTATGTGAGAAAGAAACATTGATTGGCTGCCTTTTCATACATGCCCTGATGGGGATGGGGGAATCCATCCCCAATCTGGGTATGTGCCCTGACTAGAAATTGAACCTATGACCTCTTGATTTAGGGGACAATGCTCCAACCAACTGAGCTACACCAGTCAGGCCCTAAGACTTAGCCTTATACCTGATCTCACTGTAGCAGCACAATTCTCCCAAGCCAAAATCTCAGAAACAAAATTGATTCAATTCTGTCCAATATCTAGCCCCATCTATATGATACAATGTTTTACTATGTTTTACTTCTGGAATTCTTTCTACCCTGTACTTCCCATTCCCTTTGCTATAACTCTACTTGGTACTCCTAATACCTTCCTTGAATTACTGCAAAAACATCTCACTTACTTCCTAGTCCCAGTTCTTCCTCACTCCAAGTAAATTTACATACTGTCACTAGATTAATCTTCTGGAGGGACTAACTTTGAGCAAAGCTTATCTGTTTAACAAACATTCAGTGGCCTTCCCTGCCTTCTAAATAAAGCCTAAGCTAGCTTTGACTTTCTATAGAGAACTTCTATAAACAACCATTAAGTCAGCCCTCTTTTCTGGCCAATATCAAAGTTATTTTAACCTTTGAAAGAGGAAATATACTGGACATTATGAAAAGCAACACAAAATAAAAACAAAGGATGAAAAAAGATCCAATCCAACCCAACTCCTGAACAAAGAATAAACATGACTACCATTCAAGATGGAAGAAGCCAAAGAAAGGTTAAACGAAAAAAAAAAAACCACAGTTGAGAAAATGTTTGGTTGTAAGCCAACTGGTTAGATTGTTATGTAAACAAACCTGTGCTCGTTTTGGTAGCACGTATACTAAAATTGGAGAAGATTAGCATGGCCCCTGTGCAAGGATGACCGCAAATTTGAGAAGTGTTCCGTATTTTTGGAAAAAGGGGATGGATGTAATACAACAATTAAATTTAAAAAAATGTTATAAATCTAATTCCTAAGTTCCAAAGACTGAAAGAAGCTAGAGGAAATATTATTGCTCTATTTTCCTTATTAAGGTACACAAAGGTAATTTTCCATGTAAAAGAAAACACACAGGACAGACACTGTAACATGGCTACTAGCTCTGATCATTTTTTTAAAACAAGGAACTTAAAATATAAGATAAATAAAAGACTGGTATTTGCTTATCAAATATTTTATCTCATGACAAGATAAAATTTGAAATAATCTTCCCATAAGAAAAAATATCCTTTACTAGTAATGATTTGGTAATCAGTAATGTAGTGTTTACAGCCACTCTACAGAACATAATCACTATAAATATGAGAATCAACTGTATTCTCAGGGAGCACATTTTACTTGCTACACCAGGTCATGTTTAATTTCAGATATACATAACACATAATAAAGGAGACTGATTAAAAATTAAGTACATTAAATATAGTAAACTTTAGAGCAAGGAAGGCAAACAGATTTTAACTGCACATCAGCTCTGAAAAGCAATGAGTTCTAAATAAGATGTCTATAAAAGCTATTTATTGGCTTATTGGGAAAGAGTGCTGTAATCAATTAGTAATGTTGGTCAGAGACAGATAAAGGATAAATAAAATAATGTTACTTGCATTATGTATTTGACATCCCTTGCCCACAGTACTTCAAATAATCTCATAGAATATATAATTACTAAATTACTTACTGCTTCAACAGAGTTACATTCCCGTCTTGTTTCTAAATAACGTAGTGCTCGTTTTTCTTCTTCTTTTAATTTAGCATCTGCCTGTCCAGAGGCAAAATAAAAATCATTTTAAGAACACCAAGATATTAGCTCAAACTAGGACATATACTAAGTTCTGACTTACATATTTCATATAATTCTGTACACCATTTTGTTGTAAATACGAGGGTGCCTGTGTTCTGTAAAATCTCTCTGTTGAATCCAAGTATGCCTTCTCAAAATTGTCTCTATAAATTTGAAGCTTATCCTCAGGATTAGAACAAAGGTTAACTGAAAAACAGAAAATAAAATTTTACTCTAATTATGATTTAAATCAGTATTTTGAAGATAAATGAAATAACAAATATTGAGGAGTCATTATTTGCAAGAAACTGACAATGCTCAAGAGAAAAAAAAACATACAAGACAAAGTCTTCTCTACAAAAAATACTTTAAAAGATAATAGCACAAAGCAGTAAAGTGACAAACAGTACAAAGTGTATGGACTATTTTTTTTTTTTTTTTTAATAGGAAAAACATTGACTTCTAACTGGATCAAGAAATCATTCACAAAAGAGATGAGATGTGAAAAGAGTCTTAAAGAATTAACTGTGATTTACAAAGCTAGGTCTATCTAAAATAAGTAAATATCCAAAAGCAGAAAAGCACAAGGCCACATCAAGGTACAGTGACTAGATTGTCTGAGTGGACTGTAAGGTTAATAGAAGATAAGGGTAAATTAAGACAGCTTCAAATCTCAGGCTAAATAATCTGAATTTAGCATTGCATAGCACTAAATGGGTAAGAAAAATACAAATAAAATAGTACTTAAAAATTAATCTTAGAGGGAAAGAAAAGGGGGATGGATGTAATAAAATAAAATTAAGTTAAAAAAATTAATCTTGTGACGAGTATATGGGTAAAATGATAGCAAAATGATCCCTATAATAAAACTGTTTCAAAATCCCGTGTTTTATTTTTAAAAGATTTTATTTATTTTATTTTATTTTTAGAGAAAGAGGAAGGGAGGAAGAAAGGGAAAGAAACATCAATGTGTGGTTCCCTCTAGCACATCCCCAAGTGGAGAGACCTGGCCTACAACCCAGGAATGTGCTGACTGGGAATCAAACTGGTGACCTTTTGGTTTCCAGGCTGGTACTCAATCCACTGAGCCACACCAGTCAGGGCTAGAAGTAGAATTTTAGAGATGTCCAAACTGGTGGCAGGTGAAATTAAAAGAAATAAATTTCAGGGACTTGGCTAATCTAGATTTGATACCTGAGAAGTATGAAGGCAATAAAGAAAGCAAGTCAAACATAACTAAAGGTTCATTAACATAAAAAAATTCTTAGTGACAACTATTCTGTGCCAGGCATTCTATATTCAGTGAAGACAGTGTCAACAACACAAGTAATTACACTTAAGTATTATGACAGTGAAAGCATAGGTACTATGAAGCACTATGAGATGAAATACCTTAGTCTTAATTTTAGAAAAGGCTTCCATAAGAAAATTGATGAATGAGTTACAAGATAGAGGGAAGAGGAAGAATATTGTAGTTAAGAGGAATATTTGATTGAAAGAGCAAATGAGAATGTCATTGTCAAAAACAGAAAAGATTGAAGGCAAATATACACATGGAATTAACAAACATCCTAAAAATATTAGAAAACTAGTTACCTTTAAAAAAATTGTTTTTAAAGATTTTATTATTTTAAGAGAAAGGGGTAGGGAGAGAGGCAGAGAGGGTGAGAGACATCAATGCATGTTCTCCTTTCACCTGCCTCCAGCTACAGACCTGGCTGGAAACCTGGCTTGCAACCTGGTTATGTGCCCTCTCTGGGAATTGAAGCAGCAACCTTTGGGTTTGCAGGCTGCCGCCTTATCCACTGTGGAAAACTAGTTACCTTTTACAAGCTATAGATTCAAATCTACCTTTCTCTAATGAAAGTTGCTAAAAAGATTCAATAACCAAAAAATGAGATGGAGAAAATAAATATTAACCACACAAATATGAATTTTTAAGTTACTTTATTATTTTTTAAACATTAATTTATTGTTCCACTTATACATTCATTGGTTGATTCCTTTTTAAGATTTTGGTTTTTTATTTTTATTTTAAAATGTTATTTATTTATTTAAAGATTTTATTATTTCCAGAGAGAGACGAAGGGAGAGAGGCAGAGAGGGACAGAAACATACATCAATGTATGGTTGCCTTTCACCTGCGTCCAGCCATGGAGCTGGATGGAGACCTGGCTTGCAACCTGGTTATATGCCCTGGCTGGGGAATCGGACCAGCGACCTTTAGGTTCGCAGGCTTAATTAACTTTAAGCAGAATACCTTTCGTGTACTCTTAAAAGCATTTGGCACTGTAAGTAGATGTGACTATATGCTAATAAACATAATTTTGATAGTAGTGTCTTAGAATTTACATGAAAAGGAAATTATAATCATAAAAGTTCAAACATACCATAGGATTCTCTCACACCAATGACCAGCTGAGAATCAAAAGCTTCTCCTAATCTTTCAGCATGTACTAGCTTCATTGCACTATCTTGAAGTCTATTTTTTATATTTGAGAAGATTGACTCATTCCATGTATCAAGCATGAGCTAGGGAGGAAAAAAACCAAAATATGCAATCATTTTGGTTATCAATACAAAGTATCTATTAGGTCTGTCCATAAAGTATCCAGCCATATATTATGAAAGACAGAGGCATTTTTTGAGGAAGATACAAGAAATACTGTACTACACAAGACAATATCACTTGAGTACCCTTCAAAGTAGGCACCTTGGGACCTCACACAGTTCTCTGATCTTTGTTGATTGCAGCCCATACACAGCTCCACACGCTCAACATTCTCAGATGTTCTGCTTGTTGCAGGCATTCCAGAACATGGATCACTTTCAACAGATTCCCAACCACCTTTGAAGTATTTGTGCCACACTTTTAATTTTTTTGCACTCATTGCATCATCCCCAAAAGCCTTCTGAATCATACGAATAGTTTCCACAGAGGAATGTTTAAGCTTAATGTAAAATCTGATGCAGATTTATTGCTCTACTCACTCAGTCATCTTGAATGTGACAGTCAAAAAGTACACATGCTTACTCAACAGCATCTACTGTCCCCACTGACTAGTACACTGAAATTACTATTCACCCATGTGCATTCCATTCCAGTCTACTCTCCTTGGCTGTTTGGTTACACTGATGTCACACAAACCACTCCCATTAAGTTAACAATGGCTAGACTTTTTCCAAACAGATCTTGAATACACAATTCTATTTTATGCAGGAGGAGCGATGCAGCACCATCTTTTATTTGAGGAGGGCTTGGGGATAGATCTGCAGTTTACAGTTTAGATAAGATTGAGTGTGAGTCTTAGAAAGACAGGGGTGGGCATTTTGACAACTGAGCTAGGGTCAAGAAAAATTAAATACAAACACCAAAAAAAGGAAATAAAATTCTTAGGACTACAGTACATTCACTTGGATACTATAGGGTAGCAATATATTTAAATAAAAAGAATATATGGTAAGAAGTGATAAAGAATGTTTTTCAGAGTCAATTATAATTTGAATTCTAGCTGTTACTTGTTTACCTGCGTTTCCATCTATAAAATAGTGAAAAATAGCAGTACAAATTTCAAGTGGTTGTAAAATTTAAATATGGTAATACATGGAAGATGTTACTTTCCCTGGCTGAATTTCAGAAATACTGGTATGTATTTAATACACTCATGTGCATATCTGTACAAACACATAAATGTGAAAAGAACCAACTGAAAATCTGTTTGATAGTGTATCTTAAAATAAAAGGAATATAAAAATCCATCCACAGATGTTCCATTTTTTTAAGAGAATGTCTTCTGTATCTTTTTTCTTTTTTAAATGATTTTATTATTTTTAGAGAAGAGAAGGGAGAGAAACATCAATGTGCAAGAGAAGCATGAATTGGTTGCCTCTTACATGCCCCTAACCAGGCACCTGGCCCGCAACCCAGGCATGTGCCCAGATCAGGAATCAAACCAATCTTTTGGTTTGTGGGAGGATGCTAAACCCACTGAGCCACACCAGTCAGGGCCAAATGTTCTTTAAATGATGGAATTTCCCTGTATTATCTTTCAGCATTAGTACAAATTTTAAGGCTGGGACAATAATGCCCAGGTCGCTACTTGAATGTTTGAATGCTGAATTTGTTGCTATAACTCCCATAGCAAGTAGTAAGTTGTTTAAAGTTCAAATGGCCTTTTAACTTTTCATATCTGTGTTTCCATTTGATTCTCACAAATAGGAAAATACATGGTAAATGAGAACAGAGGTTAGGAAGTTACTGATGGAAGAAGTGAAGGGCAAATCTGGAACTCCAATTTCAGGGCTTAGCTTTTTCATTAATTAAATCATGAGTCATTACTAGGCACAGAGTTTTTAACTGGAAACTATATAAAATATAAAAATAAACACAGAACACATTAGGTTTATAATAACTATAATCAAATAAAAAGATAGATAGCAGTTTAGTCATGATTAAACATAAACATAACAGAAGGTAACCTAATAAAAGGCAAGGTTTTTGAAACAGAATAAAAGCAATTTAATTTATAGGGATGTAAAAGTACAGAGACTGAATAAAGAAATAAAATCTCGAAGGTAAAACTAGGCAAAGGAAGGCATGAAAATAAAAGCAAAGGAGGCAATAATGTTTGAAACACAGTTCTAAAGCTTAACACCACACAAAAAGATGAGATATTTGAAGCTAAAAATGGATGAAAGAAAAAACATATTATTTAATAAGACCCAGCAAGAGCTGGAAAAATATATATATGTGAAGTGGAAAAGCCCACTTATGTAAACTAATTTCCAAAGTCTTCAAACCATCCTTTCTAAAAAATATTAGGGAAAAAAAATTGGAAACTGACCTTTCGAACAATACCGTCTTCTACATTTGATTTTTTATTGCCGCCCTGTTTACCTAATAAAGTAATTTCTAGTTGACAAAAAGGCTTTGGTAAAATATCACATTGTGTAAAGAATTTTCGCCATTCAACAATATATGCTTTTAGCAAAGCTGTATCATCTTGATGGCTCAGTACTCGCTGGAAAAAAAAAAAATAATTGTTAACAATTTGAAATAACAAGCAGTTTAAAGAATAATAGAAAATTTTATGCTATGTATTTTAAATTATTATACAATCTTATACTCAAAAGAAATTAAAACATATGTATACATAGAAAATTAACATGTTCACATAGACTTGTGATCATGTCACAATAAATACATTTATCAAATCATTATGCTGTCTATCTGAAACTAATAAAATGTTCTATGTCAATAATATGTCAATTAAAAAAAAACAACTCTATTTGCTGTCACTTTATCTTCCCCTTCGTCTCTCCCTCCTTTCACCTCTTAGCCCTAAGCAACCACTAATTTACTTTCTGGGGCTATATATTTGCCTGTTGTAGCATGATTAAGTATTTTATTCCTTTTTATGGATTAATACAATTTGATTTGATGGATGTACCATATTTTGTTTGTGTTTGTCCATTGGCAGACATTTGAATTGTATTTACCTATCAAGAATAATGCTGCTATAGACAGATGTCTGTGTACAAAAAAAAATGTTCACAAGAACTTGAGTATACCCCCAAGAATAAGAGAGGATTCAAAAAAATCAGAAATGAAAGATGAGACATTACAACTGATACCACAGATACACAAAGCATCATGAGGCTACTATGAACATTACTCACCAACAAATCTGACAACCTGGAAGAGATGAATAAATTACTAGAAACATACAACCTACCCAGAGTGAATCAAAGAAACAGAAAATCTGAACAGACTGATTATTAGTAAGAAGATTGAATCAGCAACAAGAATTTCAACAGACCAAAGTCCTGGACCAGATGGCTTCACTGGTGAATTTTATCAAGCATTTAAAGAAGAATTAATACCAATCCTTCTCAAACTCTTTCAAAAAATAAAAGAGAAGGAAACACTTCCAAACTCATTTTTCAAGGCCAACATTACCTTGATTCCAAAACCAGACAAACATGAAAAAAAAAAAAAAATACAGGCCAATTATCACTGATAAATATAGATGGAAAAATCCTGAAGATATTAGCAAACCAAATTCTACAGCAGGTTAAAAAGATCATAATCCATGATCAAATTGGATAATTAATGATGCAAGAATAGTTCCACATTCGAGAATCAATCCATGTAATAAATCATATTGACCAAAAAAAAATGGATAAAAATCTTATGATCATCTTCATAGATGCTGAAAAAGCATCTGACAAAATTCAACATCCTTGTATGATAAAAAATCTCAACAAGGTGGGTACAGTGAGAAAGTACCTTAACATAATAAAGGCCGTATGTGACAAGCCCACAACACACATCAAACAACACATTCAACAGTGAAAAGCTGTAGCCTTTTCACTAAGGTCAGGAACCAGACAGATGCCCACTCTCACCAATCTTATTCAACTCAATGCTGGAGTCCCAGCCAGAGCAATTAGGCAAGAAAAAGAAATACAACGTATCCAAACTGGAATGGAAGGCATAAAACTGTCACTATGTGAAGGTGATATGATATACAGAAAACCCTAACAACTCCACAAAGGCTCTTCAAATAAAAATTCAGGGGAAATGGAAGAGGGGTAATGGGGAAAAGAAAGGGAAGGGTCTAGTCAAGGAACAAGTAAAAAGAACCCATGAACATGAAAGAGGATGAAGACTTACTGTGGGGGCAGGATGGTGGTTGGGGGCAGGGCAGAGCAATGGGGGACATATTAGGACAACTGTAATTGTACAATGAAATAATATATATTAAAAAATTTAAAAATCAGTGAAGTTGAAAAATACAAAAGTCAAAATCCAAAACTCTGCTGTTTTCATTTGCATTTCACAGCAAACTACCAGAAAGAGAAATTAAGAAAACAATCCCAATTACAATGCATCAAAAAGAATAAAATACCTAGAAATAAATTTAACCAGGAAGGTGTTAGACCTTCACTGAAAACTGTAAGACATTGATGAAAGAAACTGAAGAAGACACAAAAATGAAAAGATACTCTGCACTCGTGAATTGGAATACTGTTAAAATTTCCATATATCCCAAAGCAATGTACAAGAGGAAAAGGACAGTCTCTTCAATAAATGGTATTGGGAAAACTAGACAGCAACATGCAAAAGAATAAAGCCTGACCACCATCTTATATCGTCAAAAACTAACTCCAAATGAATTAAAGACTAGGGGTAGGGAGTTGGGGTGGAAGGGCACATATAGGATGGGGAAAATTTTTTTTTAATGAACTCAAGACTGAAACTTAGGGCCTGAAACCACAAAACTCCTAAAAGAAAAATTATGTGGTAAGCTCCTGGACATCAGTGTTGGTAGTGATTTTTTGCATTTGATACCAAAAGCAAAAATAAACAAGACTACATCAAACTAAGAAACTTCTACACATCCAAAGAAAACATTAACAAAATAAAAAAGCAATCTACTGAATGGGACAAAATACTTGCAAGTCATCTGAAAAGGGTCAATATTCAAAATAGATTTAAAAAAGAAAAAAATGCAACAGCAAAAAATAAAAATAAATAAGTAAGTAAGTAAATAAATAAAGGGCGTAGGATCTGTTTGGACCTTTTTTCAAAGAGGACATACAGATGAGCAACAGGTGCATGAAAAGATGCTTGATATCACTAATCAGGGAAATGAAAATCCAAACCACAATGAATACTACTTTGTACCTGGTACAATGGCTATTATCAAAAAGACAGTAAGTGTTGGAGAGAATGTGGAGAATAGGGAACTCTTGTGCACTATTTCTAGGGAGTTAAGTTGGTGCAGCCACTTAAACAGTTGGTGAAAAAGTTTGGAGGTTCCTCAAAATATTAAAAATGGAACTACCATATGATCCAGAAATTCTACCTCTAGCTATCTATAAAGAGAAATCAAAAATATTATTTGGAAAAAATAACTACAGCCAGCCCTCCACATTTGTGGGTTCTTATATCTGCAGATATAGAAGGCTAAGAGACTGAGCATCCATGGATTTTGGTATCTGCTGAGCGCAGTGGGTAGTCCTTTAGCCAACCCCCCCACAGATAATGAAGGAGGATTATATGCACCCTAAGCTCACTGCAATATTATTTACAATAGCCAAGATGTGGAAACAACTTTTGCCCACAGGCAGATGAATAAAGAAAATACGGCTGAAGTAATATTCAGTTACAAAAAATGCCTTGCCATTTGGAACAACATGGCTAGAACTGGAAGAAAATTACTGTCAGCAAGAGAAGAGGTATTAGTTGTAAGGAAAAAAAGATTAATATGGGCTGACATATGGCTAAAAATAAACTGTACTGGGGACATCTAAAAACTTTCTACATTTTCTTTGTTTTTTTTAAAATGAAATTTATTTGGATTAAATTGGTTAATAACCTTTATATAAGTTTACCCTCTTTAACTTCCCTCCACCCCCTTCCCTCTGGTAACCATTATATAGTTATCTGTTTCTATAAATTTGTTCATTTGCGGTTTATAGCACTTTTTAATTGAGGATAATAATGTACTCTCTTGGAAGAAATGGCACTGAGGGGAAAAACGAATGACAACCATTTCATTAAAAATGTATTTAACAAATATATCAAAAGTTAACATGACATTTAAAATTACTTCAGGAAGTTCAACATTTAAAGTATTTCTTATAATATTCCTTGAGTAAAACCTTAAAACAAGCTTAATGTAACAATATAGAACTTACTGCCTGTGCTTGCTTAATAAACTCAAGAATATCTTCTTTTAAAGCTTGATGAATTTTTGCCGGGCCTTTATCATCCCAGAGACAGACAGCATGTACATCCCTATAAAAATAAGGCAGGTAAACAAACATTAACACTGGGATAAGAACAAAGACAAATTCTGTTTTTAAATACAGTTTCCATTGACCAAGCTAGGCCAACCTAAAGATGCTTGAATCCATTTATATAAACTAAGAATTTTTTGTAAGTTGTGTCACACATTCATTTGTTTGTATTGTTACTTCTTTGTCATCATTTCCTTTAAATATCTGATTCTTACTACATAAAATACTTTTAATTATAAAGGTGTACTATGTCCTAATCCCCCTCCCTAAAGTGAACGATTGGTTTGGTCAAAAAGCTTACTAGGTTTTAAAGTAAAAATATGAAGGACACATTTTTCATTTTTATGAATAACTTTATGGAACAATATATTCACTGTTTTGTTCCACTATTTTCTGCCATCTTTCAGGGAACTTCATGATTTCATCTCCCCCCAAATTTTCATCTCTCTGAGCAAAGAACTGTTCCAGGTCCCTTTGCAGTCTTTCAGGGAATTGAATTTTTTCCATTAAGAGAATTTTGTAAAGGCCTAAATAAATGGAAATCTGAACATGCAATGTCTGGTGAATATGGCGCATGAGTCAGAACTTCCCAGCCAAACTGTAAGTTTTTGCCTGGTCATCAAAAGAAACATGTGGTCTTGCACTATCCTGATGGAAGATTATGCCTTTTCTGTTGACTAATTCTGGATAATTTTCATTAAATGCTTCTTCCTATTGGTCTAACTGGGAGCAGTACTTGTTGGAATTCATTGTTTGGTTTTTCAGAAAACACTCGTAACAGAGAACTCTATTCCAATCCTACCATATATACAATATCACCTTCTTTGGATGAAGACAGGCCTTTGGTGTGGCTGGTGATGTTTCATGATTTGTTTAAAAACAGAACATTTTCATTACATTTAAGTAGAGAATCGAATGTGAAAATATAGTCAAGAGGGTTTCTTTTCCCTGTTTAACTTAAGTGAAACCCCACATCAAAGCAATTAGCATAACGTGATTTCAACACTTAATTTTGACTATGTCAGCTACCTCCTGTGTGGTATAAAGTTGACTGTTCTTAATTAATGTCTCACTTTGATCACTATCTACCTGATCGTGGAGCATTGTCCAGTGAGAAATCTCCAGCACACAATTTCACAAACCACTTTTGACATGTGCAATCAGTCACAGCACCTTCTCCATACATTGTACAAATCATTTTTTTCACTTCAGTTGCATTTTCTCACTTCTTGAATAAAGCATAATATGCTGAAAATATTGCTTATTTTCTTCCATCTTCAATATTAAAATGGCTACACAAAAATTCACCAATTTTGATTACATATTTTTAAATGCATGCTGACATGATAGCTGTCACAATACAATAACAAAACTGTTTGAAATGAAGCTAAAAACAACTAAATGCTACTAGAGGCCATCAGAAAATAACATAATGAAACACTTTGACAAACTATTAATGTTTTCTAATGCAAAGCAAACATAAATCCTTTAAATTATTTTTAAATTTTTATTTAATTTAGAGAGAGAGGAAGGGAGGCAGAAACAGAGGAAGAGAAACACTGATGTGCATGGGAAACATCGACTGGTTGCCTCTCATCCCCACCTCCCAAAGCAGGGACCTGGCCTACAACCCAGGCATGTGCCCAGATCAGGAATTGAACCAGAGACCTTTTGGTTGGCAGGACAATGTCCAACCCTTTGAGCCACACCAGTCAGGGCCCTTTTAATTCTTTAACACACAATACATGTAAACTAATCTATCTTTTAGGGAAAAAAAAATAGTAATTTAAGCCCCATTACTGTGAATCTCCTAACTTCCCCATACATTCATTACATTTACAAATTAATTACTACAGTCTTCTTTATTTAAAAATATATAAACAAAAAAAGCTCTTATAAACTGCAATACAAAAACTCTACATTTTTATAAAATTGACATACTTTACCCCATAACATTCATTACAGAGATTTAATATTAACACATATTCACAAAGTTAATTTCTTAATTAGCAAGTTGTACAGCAGGGAAACATAGCAAAAGGTAGTCTTATATTGAGGATTCTTTTACTCAAAAAATGCTGCCCAGTGACTCATTCATTCAGTACATTCTGGATTCCCTGCTATAAAAAATACCAAAGAATCTACATAAAGTATCTTTAAAATCTCCAAAACTGTAACATTGTATCAATGGCCAAATAACTTGCTTTATATTCAGAGTCACTGGAACATTATTATAACCCAAAAGTTTGTCAATTGTTAAATTCACCTTAACAGCAGTATCTAGCCCAGCGATTAAGGTACATTAAAGCACACAAATTTTTGTTAAATAACAACATAATAGGTAACACATGACTGTTTAATATGTGTCAGATTCTATTCTAAGGTGTTTTAACTCATTTATTCTTCCCAGCAACTCTGAAGGAGTACTATTTTTATCACTGTTTTACAGACGTGGAAACAGAGGCAAAAAAAGATTAAGAAACATTTCCAAGATTACACAGCTAGTACATGGTGGAACCAGGCAATTTGGCTCCAAAGCCCACATCAACCACTTCCCCAATTTTACTCTTGCACTTCTCCAATTCACCTAACAAACAGTAGCCAAAGTAATCTTTATAAAACTCTAAAGTCATATCATATTACCCCTATGATAAAAATCTTCCAATGGTTTTCCATTTCTCTTTGAATAAAGTATACAATGGTTATTGAGCTCTATAATATGGCTGCAATCTCACCTCACAACTAAGGGAATCTAGAGGTGAAAAGAAACTCATACAAAAATAGACTGATTATAATTAGGTATGCTAACAACTATTACTATGCATATAAATACAAGGTGTAAGAGAGTAGTGGAAGAATATTTTATGAAGAAGAAACATGAGTAAAGAACTGTGGATCACTAAGGTGTTTGAGTGAACTATAAACAAATCAACGTGGTTAGCATGTAACTGGGGAGTGATAAGCAAATTAGGCAAACTAACCTTATTTTACCTACTACATTTCAATCAAGAGTCCTACAAGTGTCACTCCAATTTGGATATTTCCATCAATAACCATTACCATAATCAAAATCACCACCATCTCTTGTTTATTTCAAGAAAAATTAAAACAAAACAATATTAATTGACTGATCGTTATGTGGGAGGCACTTTACAAACACTAACTAGTATTAGTTTAAGTTTTCCAAGAAGCATTAGGGACTAGAAGAGCAAGAGATTTACTCAGGGAAATGCCTATGAGGGAAATTGGGAGGTGACTACAGGAAGCCGAGCAAAGGATAAGCCTACAATGGTGGTCTAATCCCTGCAGGAAAGCTAGAAAGGAAGGATATGTAGTAAAAATATTAGACTGCAATGTAGTTCTAAGACAGTTTGATAAAGCTGTTGGAGAATCTTGGAGCAAAAGTCACTCATCAGAGGAGATCAAGGCCTCCTGAGATAAGACTACTTAAGTGTCCCTGCATATTCAAACCACTGCTGGGTACATGTCAGAAGAGCTCGAATATGACTTACATCTCCTAACACAAGAAGGAATGGTGTGGGAAGGATTGGGGGTTAAGTAGCTCCAGAAAATATTACCCAAGAAAGAATTAAATTTGATAATAATTTAGTGTACATTTTCTAGCTCCCTTTGCTCAACCTCCAGGTATTCCCATGTGTTGCTATAGCTGAATGTCCTCAATATACTCTTTCTTATTCAAAACAAAATGTTACACACACAAAAATGTGTCATGTCTCCTGGCCAATTTTCATACATATATTGAGGAACATATTATAAAATATTTTAGAAAGGTATTATAAGACCCTTACAGCCCTCCATGTTCCACTACCTAATCCTACTACATCCCTCCCCAGAAGTAACCAAGACTGGATTTATTTTAATTCAAGTTTTACAACATAGTTTAAGAATTTCTAAACGTCATAGAAATTTTAATGGCTACTTCCAGTCAAAATGGCCACACAGGTAAACACATCTTGCTTCATCACACGACCACATCAAAATTACAACTAAAATATAGAACCACCACTGCTCAGAACCATCAGAAATCAAGTTGAATGGAAGGCTGACAACTACAGAATTAAAGAAACCACATCCATCCAGACTGGTAATGGGCAGAGACACAGAATGCCCATATCCACGTGTGGCAGATAAAAATTCTGGAGGGATAACTTGGAGGTAAGGAGTCCCAGCCCAACACCAGGACCCCCAGTCCAGGGTTCCAGTGTAAGGAAAATAAGACCCCATAATTTCTGGCTGCAAAAACCAATAGGGATTGAGTTGGTGGAAGAAAGTTTTGGAGTCCTAGACAGTTCCCCTTAAAGAAGCCACACACAGACTTGCTCGGACTCACTCTCTCTGAGCTCCAGCACCGGAACAGCAGCTTGAAAGGCACCAGTGGCACACGGAGAAGAACTGAAGTGGCTGGCATCAAGGTGGGAGCAGGGAAATAGCTTTATCCCAAACAGAAAGGTTTGGGAAAGCTCTCCCCTGAAAGTGACACAGAGAAGGCAGGCCGATGCCATATCTGAGACTCCATTAGCCTGGCTAACACCGTTTGCACCCCTCAGATCCCCTGAGACTCTGTTCCACCCAACTTACTGACCCACTCAATCTGTTAACCATGGCTTTTCCATATGAATGGCTTGTTTTGGCTCAGGCTTCACAACTTTCTAAATCCTAACTTACTGGGACCTCAGTAAGGTTCCCAGCACCAGTACTTCTTGCTAAGTTCCCCCGGCTCAACACTAGTAACAATCATCTCAGATTGCTTTATAGCACATACATAGTGGCCCTGGGCAGAACACAGGTCTGGGCTGATGCTGCCCTGTCACAGGGCCAAGCTGATGCTGCCCTGTACCACCACCACATGGGAAATCACACAGCCAGCACACCCAGGGGGTTGTTACTGACCATGCCCAGGGGGTTGTTACTGACCATGTTGGCGCACCACCACTCTGCCCCTTTCCAGCTGATTCTCCAAAGAGGACAGAGGTTGATGGCCAGTAGTCACAGCCAGTCCTTGCAACTGGCTTGTGTAAATCCCTCCCATTGACCTGTCAACAGATATCAAGTCTCAACTACAAGAGGAGGGTGTACTCAGCCCACACGAAGGATGCGCCTTGAGTACCCAGCTTGGGTGATAGGGTAGGGTATGTCACTGGACTCTATAGGAAACCTACTACATTAAGCCATGTTACCAAAACAGGGAGTCACAGAAGCTCTACCTAATACATAGAAAGAAACACAAAGAGGTGGCCAAAATGAGGAGACACAGAAACATGGCCCAAATGAAAGAACAGATCAAAACTCCAGAAAAAGTGCTAAACAAAAAAAGAGACAGGCAATCTACCAGATGCAGAGTTCAAAATACTGGTTACATGGGTGCTCAAGGAACTTAGTGAGGTCCCCAACAGCATAAAAGAAGATAAAAATGAAGGATACACTAAATTAAATAAAAAAATAATTTCCAATGAAACAATAGTACAGTGGAACAAGCTGAGAATCAAATCAATGATTTGAAACATAAGGGAGAAAAAAAAAAACAATCAGAACAACAAGGAAAGAAAAGGAATCTAAAAAATGAGGACAGTGTTAGCAGTCTCTGGGAAAATAGGGTTCCACTATTTGCATCACAGGGTTGCCAAAAGAAGAGAAAGAGCAAGAAATTGGGAATCTATTTGAAAAAAATGAAAGAAAACTCCCCAAATTTGGTGAAGGAAATAGACACACACGTCTAAGAAGCACAAACAATTGTAAACATGGTGAATACAAAGATGTCCATTCCAGAGGAGATCCAAGATGGAGGCGTAGATAGATATACTGCATCGCCCCCAACAACCAGAAACAGGTACATCTACCTCAAAACTAGAGACATCCAGAAATACGTGAATGTCCAACTGCACAGAAGTCCAACAAACAAAATATAAGAGAAAGAAATACTCATCCAACAGAGGGACGGAAGCCAGACACAGAGGGAACTGTTTGGTGAGGGGACTGCTGGCACAGTTGGTGGCACAGGTGGGAGAGTGGCAGGGTTAGCCCGGTGAAAAGAGAAATCACAATAAAGGCACCTAGAATGCTACCAGCACCAAATCAGATTGCTCGGTTCATCATTCCAGTGCTGAGGGAGAAACATAAAGCCACACTGCTTTTTCTGATTGTGAAAACCAGTGGGTATTGGGTGGAGGGACTATTTGTCAAACAGAAGAGTTCGTTTGTTTAGGTGCCTCCACAGTCCTGAAATGTCCATAGATCCACCCACTCTGGGAATCATGGAACTACAGAGGAGCTAGCCCCATACAGATAGCAGAAGTGCCCGAAAAGGGGTGAGTGCTGAGCTAGAGGCATAGTTCCCTCTCAGACTCCTCCCTCTTCTACAGCACCACAACCTAGTAAAACAGGTCGCCCCCAAGCTGATGAATACCTGAAGCACCAACGCCCCTTACAACTAACAGGTGTGACAGTGCTACCTAAGAAATGGCACACCAGGGCCTATAAGATGCAGAGACCAGACTCAAAAAAGGGCACAAATCAACATCCCGGTGGTCAAACTGAGTAACAAACAAATAGCCAGCATGACTGCTGAACAGACAGCCAGTTAATAAACACAGTTTAAAACGCTAGGAATAAAGATGCTCACAGACCTGACAGACGTACTTGAGTGTAATAAACAAATTAGGGAAAAAGTGAAGGCTAGGCCAAGTGAAACAAAGAAAAATATACACAAAACCAATGGTGAAGGGGAGGAAAATGGGATTCAAATATGCGATTTGGAACTTGAGGAAGAAATTAAAAGTTAACCAGCACAGAAAGTGGAAACAAGAATAAAAAAAAATGATGAGAGGCTTAGGAACCTCTGGGACAACTTTAAACATGCCAACATCTGAATCATAGGAATGCCAGTAGAAGAGGAAGGGCAAGAAATTGAAAACTTGTGTGGAAAAATAATAAAAGAAAACTGCTTTAATTTGGAGAAGGAAGACATACAAATCCAGGAAGCACAGAGAGTCCCAAAGTAGGTCCACTATCAAACAACACCAAGACACATCATAATTAAAATGCCAAAGGTTAAAGACAGAGAATCTTAAGAGTGACAAGAGAAAAGATGAGTTACCTACAAAGAGGTCCCTATAAGACTATTGGCTGATTTCTCAAAAGGAACTGTGCAAGCAAGAGGGGGCTGGCAGGAAGTACTCAAAGTGATGAAAAGCAAGGACCTACAACTGAGATTACTCTGTCCCACAAAGCTATCCTTCAGAATGGAAGGGCAGATAAAGTGCTTCCCAGGCAATGTAAAGCTAAAGGAGCTCATCATCACCAAGCACTTTTTATAGGAAGGTAAAGGGACTTATTTAAGAAAAAGATAAAAACTATGAACATTAAAATGACAACACACTTACAACTATCAATTTATCGCAATAAATTGGCAACAACATTGCACCTCTTATTTCACATGCTTATTAATTTTTTTTTAAAGATTTTGTTTATTATTTTTAGAGAGAGGGGAAGGGAGAGAGGCGGAGAGAGAAATATCAATGTATGGTTGCCTTTCACCTGCCTCCAGCTACGAACCTGGCTGGAGACCTGGCTTGCAATCTGGTTATGTGCCCTGGCTGGGAATGGAACCAGTGACCTTTGGGTTCACAGGCCGGTGCCTTATCCACTGAGCCACCAGCCAGGGGCTTATTAATTTTGAAAAACTATGTTTCTAAGGTTACGATTCAACATCACTGTTTCAGATATAAAGCATGAAATTCTGAGAGCAACCATTATGTCAAAGAAATATGATGTTAGAGCAACCATAATTTCTGGACTGCATGCAGGAAGAACCACTAAGGAAATTGAGGACTTCAGTAACATCCCTTTACACTTGACAACATGAAGGTATACAATGCTGATCCTGATTCACCACACCAACAAGGAAAATGCATAAGGTATGCAAGGATTGCACAAGTTCAGATATTGCACACAGAATCCAGGAGATCATCAATGAAGATCTGGGAAGTCAATGCACTCCATAGCAAGAGAACTGCAGATGTCAGATGCAATGGTTAGTTAGCAAGATTATTGCTGAAGATATCAGATACAGATCATATGATCTTACAAAAGGCCAGCATATGACACAGCAAAGGAAAAGCACTCTGAAAAAGCAAGGAAACTGCTAACAAAATGGAAAAATCCCAAAGAAAAAAACCCTGGGATTTTCTTCTCCAGCGCAAAAAACTGTCAGCAGGACAAAATAATCAACAAAAGAAACAACAGGTGGCTCTGTGAGAATCTTAATGAAGTCCCAATTGTCATGAAAATGAAATTTTCTGCTACAGTGATATTGTTAGGCGTTGTCAGCAGTGAAGGAGAGCTCATGACCCTGCATTTGTTTCCACAAGGCTTGAAGGTAACTGCTGATGTTTCCCTTGACATTTTGAGAGTAGTTGTTGTACCGTGGCTAAAGCCAAGTCACAAATGGACATCATTTTATTTTCCAAGAATATGGTGCACCAGCACAAAATGACAATAAGGTGCAAGAATTTCTCAGTGTCAGTGTTCCTGAATTCTGGTCAAAGGAAATCTGGCCTCCTAGTTCACCAGATGCAAATCCTTTATAGACTATTATGTATGCAGAGTTTGTGAGAGAAAAGTTAATAAACAATCTCATTCCAATAAAGAGGCTGTTAAAGCTAAGATTGAAAACATTATGATGTCCATTCACTGGTTGGTTCTAGTATGTGCCTAACTGGGGATTGAACCTGCACATTTAGTTTACTGGGACAACACTAACGAGCTGAGCTACCAGGCCAGGGCTAAAAATGGAAATGCATACTATTGATGTTTGTACAACATTGTGAATGTACTCAATGCTGCTGAATAGTACACTTTGAAATGGCTAAAATGGTCATTTTTAATGTAATGTACATTTTACCAAATTAAAAAAAAAAAAAGAAAAAAAAAAGGACAGTGTGTATTAAGAGATATTAGGCAAACACAAACTAAATGACAGGAGTGTGGCAATATTATGATCATCCAAAAGGGAATTTATGGTTAAAAGAACTAGAAAAAACATTACACATGTAATGATTAAAAGCATTATTTATGAAGATATGTCCATCTAGACAGAGACTACTGAGCCATCAGTCACAGGCCTCTGGATACAGAACATGCAGTTGTGGATAAAAATGAGCTAGTGCAGGAGGCCAAACTGGCAGAGCAGATTGAGCAATATGATGACATGGCAGCATGCATGAAGTCTCTAACTGAGCAAGGACCTGAATTATCCAAAGGGGAGAGGAATCTTTACTTAGTTGATTATAACAATGTTGTAGGAGTCTGTAGGTTATCTTGGAAGGTCATCTCAAGTATTGAGCAAAAGATAGGAGGTACTTGAGAATAGAGAGAAAACTGAGACTGAGCTAGGATATATCTGCAATCATGTACTATCTCCCTTGGACAAATTTGGTTTCCAATGCTTCACAAGCAGAAAGCAAAGTCTTCTCTTTAAAAAGGAATGGAGGCTACATCATTACTTGGCTGAAATTGCTGCTAGTGATGACAAGAAAGCGGTTGTGGATCAGTCATAATAAGCATACCAAGATACAACCACACATCTTATCAGATTGGGTCTGGCCCTTCTCTGAGTTCTATTATGAGATCCTGAACTCCCCTGAGTTCTTTTCAAGAAAGCAAGCTTGTGATGAAGCCTTTGCTGAATTTCATAAATTAAGGGAAGAGTCATACTGATAATGCAATTACTGATAACTTGACATTGTAGACATTGGATACCCAAAGAGATGAGGCTGAAGCAGGAGAAAATTAACTGGTCTTCAAACTGGTCTGCCTCATTCTAAATTTACATGGTAATCTGTCCTCCATGCTGTCCCACAAAATTTTTTGTTTACAATTTATGACAGGTTTATGGTAATTTCTGTATTTCTCATGTGGGTTTTTAAAATTTTTTATTTATTCTTTTTAGAGAGAAGAGAAGGGAGAGAGAGAGAGAGGGAGAGAATCATCAATATATGGTTGCCTTTCACCTTCCTCCAGCTACGGACCTGACTGGAGACCTGGCTTGCAACCTGGTTATGTGCCCTGGCTAGGAATCAAACCAGCGACCTTTGGCTTCACAGGTTGGCACCTTATCCACCCCCATGTGGTTTTCATGTTTAATACTTAGGGGAGTAGAGCAAATTAACATGGAATTATATTTTCATCTTGAGGTGGCCAATATGGAGATGTAGAATTTTCATACAAGCTATACATGTTTGGCATAGTACTTTTGATGCATTGTGGCTTCACGAGGGCCAGTATTAAAATTGTTTCCATGACCAAAAAAACTGCCTACGTATTGGTTTGTCCTAGTGGGGAATTAAAGAGAGAATTGTTTCCAATCACAGGTGTAGATGATGCAGGTATTTAAGTTTTATAGCCCTTAAAGAGATAGAAATGGACACCCCATGAATAAGTACACGTTGAATTGTGCAGATCTGTGGAATACTCAATCTCGGTGTGCACACTTTTGACTACTGCTGCAAAAGTGCTCCTTTAGTTGTGACCCGATTTACTCTGGATAAGGGCAGGTACAGTTCACATTTCATTGTTTGTAGAGTTACCTGTTGCTTGCTTTCATTATTCTTGCTACACTCATTTTATTTGTATTTAAATGTTTTAGGCAATAGAAGAAAAAATGTACAAGGTGAAGTAAAATGAATTTCTTGACATCCATTACTTTGGGTACATTAAGCATGGCACTAAAACAAACAAACAAATATGTATTTAACATTTTTAGGGTTTTTTCCTTTTGCATTTTTTTTTCCTTTAGCATTTTTTGATACTTGCATAACATTCATATACTGTAAAATAGTTAACAAGGAACTAACTTGAGATGATGGCTAGCTTTATTTAATGTTTTATGAAATTTTCACGAAGAATCTAAGAATAATTGTTAAGAACACATGTATTAAGTTCATGTAAGTGGAATAAAAATGTTATGAATGGAAAAATATGTCTGTTTATTTACAAGAGAAAATATATCAAAAATATAAAACAAAAGTAATTAGATATGTAAAAACTTGATACCATACACTGAAAATGCATCCTTATTTCAGTTAGGATGCAGAGTCAGCTGAAAACATTTAATTCAATTAACAGTGACTTGGACCATTGATTTTTTTTTTTTTTTCAATGTATGGTTGTGTTTCACCTGCCTCCAGCCACAGACCTGACTGGAGACCTGGTTTGCAACCTGGTTATGTGCCCTGGCTGGGGAATCGAACCTGTGACCTTTGGGTTCGCAGGCCGGTGCCTTAACCACTGTGCTACCAGCCAGGGCCTGACCATTGATTTTTAACAGATGTGCCATGGCAGGCACATTTGTGTGCTGCAAGAATTTTAAAAATATTTTATTTATAATTTTTGAGAGAGGGGACGGGAGAGAGGCAGAGAGGGAGAGAGACATCGATGTATGGTTGCCTTTCACCTGCCTCCAGCTACAGACCTGGTTGGAGACTGGCTTGCAACTTGGGTATGTGCCCTGACTGGGAATCGAACTGGCACCCCTTGGGTTTCTCAGACTAGCGCTCAATCCAATGACCCACAGCAGCCAGGGTAGCTTTTTTCCTAATTTTTAAAGAACAAAGATAATTTTATTATTCAAGAACCACATGAAGGACATTTTAATGATAATGGGAATTTGATTATGCAATGCATAATTATGTTATACTTTGCTATAGCTTATTTAAATTCTTTTAAATTTCTATTTTAATTTTTGTTCTATTACAGTTGTCCCATCCCCTCCATTGCTCTCCTCCGCACCCCCCACCTCTGCCACAGTCAATTCCCACCCTGTTGTCCATGTCCATGGGTCCTTTAAATTAGTTCCTTGACTAGATCTTTCCCCTTCTTCCACCCTACCTCCCCTAGTCAAACTCAGTCTGCTCCTTGTTTTCATGCTTCTGGTTCTATTTTGTTCATAAGTTTGTTTTGTTCGTTCATTTGTTTTGTTCATTAGTCTCCTGTATTATGAGAGAGCACATGGTATTTCTATTTTGCTGCCTGGCTTATTTCATTAAGTATAATACTCTCCAGTTCCATCCATACCATTAAAAGCTGTAGGAGTTCCTCCTTTCTTTCTGCTGCACAGTATTCCATTATGTAAATGTATTCCAGTTTTTTGATCCACTCATCCACTGATGGGCACTTAGGCTGTTTCTAGGAATGGCTATTATAAATAGCACTGCTGAACATGGAGGTGTATAGGTTCTTTTGAACAGGCATTTCAGGATTCTTTGGTTATAATCCTTGCGGTGTAATCACTGGATCAAAAAGACAGCTCCATGTTTACTTTATCGAGGAAATTCCATACTGTTTCCCACAATGGCTGCACCAGTCTGCATTCTCTTCGCCACATCTTCGCCAGCACTTGTTGTTTGTTGAATTGTTAATAATGGTGGTCATTCTGACGGGTGTGAGGTTGTATTTCATTGTGGTTTTAATTTGTATCTCTCTGATGGCTATTGATGTTGAGCACCTTTCATATGACTATGGGTCCTCTGCATGTCCTCCTTGGATAAGTGTCTGTTCAGGTCCTTTGCCCATTTTTTAATTGGATTGCCTATCTTCCGAGTCATATAAGTTCTTTATATATTTTGGAGATCACTTTGTCTGAGGTATCATTCGCAAATATGTTTTCCCATATGGTTTGTTATCCTTTCATTTTGTTGATGTTTCTTTAGCTAAGCAGAAACTTTGTAGTTTTAGCCCCATTTGTTTATTTTTTCCTTTATTTACCTTTCTTAGGAGATATATCAATGAAAATATTGCTGTGTGGGATATCTGAAGTTTTACAGCTTATATTTAAGTCTTTTATCCATCTTGAGTTTATTCTAGAGTATGGTGTAAGCTGGTGGTCTAGTTTCTCCCAAAATCATTTGTTAAAAAGGCTAGTTTTCCTCCCTTTTATGCTCCTTTCCCTTTGTCAAATATTAACCATGGAAACCTTGGTTTATTTCTGGAAAAATAAAAATTTTAATGCTTTAATTTTATTTATTTTTTAAGATTTTATTTATTGCTTTTAGAGAAGAGAAGGGAGGGAGGCAGAGACAGAGAGAAACATCAATGTACAGTTGCCTTTCACCTGCCTCCAGCTATAGAACTAGCTGGAGATGACCTGGTTATGTACCCTCTCTGGGAATTGAACCAGCGACCTTTGGGTTCACAGGTCAGCACCTTTCTATCAGCCAGGGCTTTAATGCTTTCATTTTAAAGAAAAAATGTAAAGGTAACTAAAGAACTAAGAGTTGAACAAAACGCCCTGGCTGGTGGCACAGTGGATGAGGCAAGGCCTGTGAACCTAAAGATCGCTGGTTCAATTCCCCAGCCAGGGCACATAGCGAGGTTGTAAGCTAGGTCTCTAGCCAGGTCTGTAGCTGAAGGCAGGTGAAAAGCAACCATACACTGATCTATCTCCTTCCTTCTCTGCCTCTCTCCCTTCCCATCTCTCTATAAATAATAATAAAATCTTTAAAAAATTTGAACAAAAGAACTAAGAAACCAGAAATGGAACAAAAAATAAAAAATAGAAAAAAATAAAGAAGCAAATTATAAATCATGATTTAAAAAATGGGTAAATATTATTCTTTCCAAAGAACTAATTTTCATTTTTATTTTTCTCTATTGTACAATTATTTCATGTTTAATTTTGGCTTTTGTCTTTCTTTAGGTTAAATTTACTTTTTCTGTTTTCTCATTTCTTAAAATGAACATTTAGATCACTCACTTTTCACCTTCTTCCCTAATATATATGCATTATATACCATAAACTCCTTACCACTTAAACACTGCTTATGTAGATCTGACAGGTTTTGACATATCAAAGTAATTTTTATAACTTAGTTATGTGAAAAAACCTATAAAGCAGATCGATTCCTTAAGAGCCAGGCAAAAGAAAAACGTGGGATTAGGAATGAAAAAATAAATAAAACATATACAAAAGAAGCATACTACTTAAAATTCTATGGCTACAAATTTCTAAGCCCTGAGAAAACTGAAATAAAGTATATCTATAGATATTTTGTTTTATTCCTAATAAAAAAAAAACTTTTAATTAATTATTTTTTAGCGAGAAGGGCAGGGAGGAAGAAAGGGGGTGTCTTATTCCTAATTTTAAATGGGATGTTTCCAAACTATTAATATTGGGATGTTTACTGTTAGTATATATATTTACAGGTGACCTTCACTGGAATAACAAAAACTTTTTAATTTTTAAGTTTTGTTTTGGAAAAATTATCTTTATGTTTTTTTCTTCATCTACTGAGGTGATTGATTCACAATAGGATTTTGTCTTTTTCCATGTTTCCTGAGTTCAACATTACTTTCATTTCCTCTTACTTTTCCGATTTCTCAGCTTTTGAATTTTGGATGCAAGATTTTAATAATGTGAAATGGTTGTGTAAGTAAGTTAAATTCCGTATGGACTATTATGTTTGTGTTCTTTGGCTTCATAGTTTATTTCTAGGGACAAATTTTATCAGCTAAAAATGTTTTATAATTTTTGTATTTTTGTATGGATGATGTCTGCTTTTCTCTGTTTACAATCATCTTATGGTCAGGATTCCTAGTTTAAGAGTACCTCTTTCTGTTAAGTTTAATAAAACCCAATTTGTTTAATGGCTGATATTGGTAATGGTGGAGGAAAAGATACCTATTTCATTTCTGCAGAATCTTTAAAGCCTCTGTATCCTAAGGAGTCTAGAAATATTTCCATTTTGGCTTAAATTCAATTAAAAACTTGACTAGGTCTAGGATACTAGATTCAAAATAATTTCCCTTCAAATATTTAAATAAAATGTTCCTTCAACCTCCTGTATCCTGTGTGTCCAATAAAGCATAGGGATAGTCTGTTTTGTTTGCAAGGTAACTTTTTTTATACTTTATCCTCTCCTCTACTATTTCTGTTCTCTCCTTCTGGCAATCTTTTTTTCTTTTTTTTTAAAGATTTTAATAATTTTTCATAGAGAAGGGAGGGGAGAGGGGCAGAGAGGGAGAGAAACATCAATGTATGGTTGCCTTTCACCTGCCTCTAGCTACAGACCTGGCTGGAGACCTGGCTGGAGACCCGGCTTGCAACCTGGTTATGTGCTCTGGCTGGGAATTGAACCAACAACCTCTGGGATTGCAGGCCAGTGCCTTATCCATTGTGCCACCAGCCAGGGCTGGCAATCTTTTTATTAGAGGTTAACCTAATTCTAGATCTAATCTCCAAATTTATTAATTTTTATCTAATTTTCCATAATTTGTTTTTGTTCTACATTCAGGGAAAACTCTTCAGTTTTATTTTTCAAATTACCAATTTGGTTTTTTTATTAGCTCTTTTATTTTATTTTTTAATTCAATAATCTCATCTTTATTTGGACTATTGCATTTTCAAAGTAATCTCTTTCATTTTAAACCTCACTAATGATAAAAACTGGAAATTTTGGGGGAGTGTTTTCTAAACCTTGCATCATCTATTTCCACTATCGCTGAAGCACAGCTTTTAAGATGACCCTCAACTATTCCTGTCTCCTGGTATTCATATTGTTCCCTCCTACAGTGTATAAGAATTGACTGTATGATCAAAAGCGTATGACAGTTTTTCACTTTCAAAATTATGTTATAAAAGCCCATGACTTGTTTTGGAAGCTTTCTCTCACTCTTGGGAAAAAAGCTGCTACACTGTAAATGGCCTATTGAAGGTTCCATACAATGAGGAACTGAGCAGCTAGTAAAGAACTGAGACCTGTCAACAATCATGTAAAGCTTGGGAAAAAATCGTTCAGCCCAAGTTGAATAGAGGGCTAGAGCTTTTGCCGAGAGCTTCACTGCAACCTCATGATCCTGAGCTAGAACCATCCAATGAAGGTGCTAGAAGATTCCTGACTTTTCAGAGACTGTTTTTCTTACCCTCCGTACTTTTTTTTTTTAAAGATTTTATTTATTATTTTTTGAGAGTGGTGTAGGGAGAGAGGCAGAGATGGAGGCAGAGAGGAAGAGAACCATCAATATACAGTTGCCTTTCACCTGCCTCCAGCTAGGGACCTGGCTGGAGACCTGGCTTGCAACCTGATTATGTGCCCTGGCTGAGGAATCGAACCAGCGACCTTTGGGTTTGCAGACCGGAGCTTTATCCACTGTGCTACCAACCAGGGGCAGAGACTGTTTTTCTTTGTTTTAAGCTGCAAAGTTTTAGAGCTGTTTGTTATGGAACAAAAGAAAACTAATAAGCAGAGATACAACAATAAAAGTAGTGAAATGTAGGACTACTTTAATTTTTTAGATGAAGATAGTGGGGAAAAAGCTGAAACGAAGTTCAAGAGTTATTTAATAAAGATATATAAAACCTAGTAATCAATTAGACATGAAGAAATGAAAAAATACAGAAAGTTCACAATAGCTGACAGATTTTGGGCTTGAGACTATGAGTAACAGATTTTTATTCTAAATTTGGGGGACTTATGGAACCTCAAAGAAAGACATATGCAGCAAACAGAAGGCCACATGAACCTAAAAGTTCTATTCAGAAGAATAATCCGAATTGCTTTATAGAGATGAAAACTCAGATAAAGGAAAAGGAAGAAACGGAACTCTGGAGGCACCCAAGGATGAGTCAGCTGAGATGACTGAGATGAGGCGAATTTTAGACAAAAGACAGGATTAAAAACTCAAGTGGTATCAATAGAAACCAACTCAGGAACAAAAAAAATCCCAACTATTTAAAAATTTTTTATAGTAAAGAGGGATTTTCTAAAAAAATAAGATTTCACAAGTTGGAAATAATTTATTACTTAACTATAGCTTCAGTTTCACACCCCAGAGTCAGACTAATCATGTTATCTAAAGCAGCAATTCTGGACTGAGGACATTTGGAAACACGAGAGCTTTTTTTGTTTCAATATTGTGGGGCAGAAAGGAGAGTACACAGGGAGTGTCCACTACTAAACTTTATGAGGGTGGAGACCAGAGTGATAAACAATTTAAGCCATGAGGACAGTCTTATAACCACCCAAAAAATCAGTAGCACTCCTAGTGAAAAAACAATGATTTAGATTATGAGAAAAGGGAAGCAAATAGTTAATGTAGTTTAATATCAATAAATACACCACATTTAGATATAAGCTGCCTGTGTTAATAATATAGTTAAATAGGCTAAAATTTGGAAAGGTTTGAATTCATGAGGTCTTACAATTTTGGTGATGGCATAAGAGACAGAAATCTTAAAAGGGCAACATATTGAGCAACCTTGGGTAATTCCAAGGAGATCAAGGAGTTGCAAAAATAGTATTTTGAGACCATTTAACTGTAGCAAGTAAAAGGTTATTGATTATCTCTTCATAGAAGTATACTTTAAGCAATGAACAGCAACACACTCTGCTCCTCTTCCCAGTCAGGAGTGCATAGAGAACAAGCATTCTTCTAGATGATAAATCATATTATCAACACAAATTGGCAAAAATAAAAAAAGAAACCCTACCACATTCTACATATTATTCATAAGTTTAATAAAATAATTTAAGAAAAATAACATGAATGTTATGAAGTTTTAAAAGGTCTCTGCTGCTTCTCACTGAATGCTAATTTATTAAAGGGCAGAATTATGGATATTAAGTTAAGTAATATTATGCAGTAAGTTCTGTATTATTTAGGGAAATTAATTATTTTCCTATGTAATAGAGAAAACACTGAGCATAACACCTTAATGTTTACTTATAAATTATTTAGCCACACATTTACAATTCATTGATACAGTGTTTCTCTAGTGCACACATACACAATCACATACAAATTAAAGCCAGTCTGAAAGAGCTATCCTTAAGAAGACATGGTTGCAAAGCTGACCCTTGGCCAGCATTTGGGAACTTGGATTTTGGGAAAGTACTTACCATTTCCTGGCAAGAATGGCTCACTATACTATATTGCTCTTGGCCATGTTGATTAAAGTGGCTGATGCCTTCGTTTTTTTTTCTCACCTCCAAGTAGGAGGAGAAAAAGCCCAAAATTCTCAAAGGCAGGCTTTGTGTGGACCACAAATGTTAATGTTTTCTCTCTACTCCAAGCATGAGGAAATAATAGTTAAATTAGGTCCCAAGGATGAAGAAAGCGTTAGATAAACCAAGGGAGAGAAAACCGCTCCAATTGTTTCTGCAGCCTGACTGTTGCTGCATCAACCCCTCCATACCTCTTGCATTTTGGTCAGGATCTCCCAGCAACTATAATGTTAATGTTATAAATGCTGAATTTCACTGCTGGGTTTAAGTAAATTTGTAATTACGGTAAAGGGGCAGGGGAAGTTTAAAAAGATGGCTTTGTATTCTGTGGCCTCTGCATCTGGATGCATGATAAAGATATAAAATACTGTATGTTTGTACTTTTATAAATGCTAGAGGGATCGTATCACTAAGGAAAATTGCAAAATAATAAGTTAGTGATGGTGACTGCAATGGGCGTGGAGGTGGAAGAAGGTATGGGAGTATAAATGGTAACAGAAAATATATAATAAAAAATTAATTTAAAAAGGAAAAAAGACACAACCTCCTTGCTTTTTACTGCTGGTGAGAGGGCTGGAATTTAAATGTTTAAGTATTGGAAACAGAATAAATCTCTGTAATGAATGATACTTACTATTATTTTTACCCATTGGTGTCTCTGAGAAAAAGGAGACATGAAAACAAAAAAAAAAGTCTCCAGATAGCAATACACTTCCAGAGTTTTAAAAAAGCAGTTTTAGCCCTGGCTGGTGGCTCAGCTGACAGGCACCAGCCTGCGAACCCAAAGGTTGCTGGTTTGATTCCCAGTCAGGGCACATAACCAGGTTGCAAGCCAGGTCTCCAGCCAGGTCTGTAGCTGGAGGCAGGTGAAAGGCAACCATACATTGATGTTTCGTTCCTTTCTTCCTTCCTCTCTGCCCTTCTCTCCAAAAATAATGAATAAATCTTTAAATTAAAAAAAAAAAATTTTTAAATAAAAGTAAAATAAAAAAACAGTTTTAGTTGTTATCAAGCTCTTCTGAAATCAGATTTCTGACCCTTAGAGGCCGATGATCTTCCACCCTGCAGTGCATGTTTTTGAGTGGATCACTTTGGACCTTTGAGAATGACAAAATAGGCTTAGAAAAGTCATGTCACTTTGACTTGGAACATGATTGTCTGTTCTTTCACATTTTGGTTTTGAATTCTTGGTTTGAATTCTGAATTCACAGACACCAATTCCCTGGATCTGAATCTAAGCTGAAGCCTGATAATGTTTGGTATTGGGCTGTTTAAACCTCAACACAAGCTGTCCTGAGCTACAGCAGGCATATGCTCAATGAACATGACTCTGACTTGAGAACTGCTGAAGATTTAAGACACTCTGGAGTCATAAACTGAAAACATCATGCATTCTAGTTGAACCATCTGAATCACTTGCAATACCCACAGAGAAGGGCTTATTCTCTGATGGGCCACTTGAAATCGAGCTGTTCCTTGGTTCTATAATATCTGATACTGAGACTACGCATACTTCTAACTTGTGGTTACTGATGAAAGATACAAAATGGAAAGGGCCCAGAGGCATATGAGAGAATGCTCAACATCACTAGTCATCAGAGAGATGCAAATTAAAACCACAATAAGATACCACCTCACACCTGTCAGAATGGCAATCAACAGCAAATCAACAAACAAGTGTTGGCGAGGATGTGGGGCAAAGGGAACCCTAGTGCACTGCTGGTGGGAATGAATGCAGGCTGGTGCAGCCACTGTAGAAAACAGTATGGGGTTTCCTTAAAAAACTAAAAATGGAACTGCCTTTTGATCCAGTGATTCCACTACTTGGACTATACCCAAAGAATCCTGAAACACCAATTCATAAGAACCTATGAACATCTATGTTCATAGCAGCACTATTTACAATAGCCAAGTGCTGGAAACAGCCTAAGTGCCCATCATTGGATGACTGGATCAAAAAACTTTGGTACATTTACACAATGGAATATTATACAGCAGAAAGAAAGAAGGAACTCCTACCCTTTGCAACAACATGGATGGAACTGGAGAGTATTATGCTTAGTGAAATAAGCCAGTCAGTGAAGGACAAATACCATATGATCTCACCCATTACAGTACAATAATGAACAAAACTAACAACAAGCAAAACAGAACCAAATATATGAATACAGTGAATAGGCCTTCAGTGGTCAGGGGGAAGGGGATTGGGGGGAGGCAGAGGCAAGGAAGGGGAGCAGTTTAGACAAGAACCTAGTATAAAGGAACCAGGGACATGGACAACAGGTGGGGTTGACTTTAGGGGGGAATGGGTGGGTGGGGAGGGGCACAGAGGGGAGCAAAATGGGGAGGGATGTAATACAACAACAATAAAATTAAATTAAAAAAAACAAAAGATACAAAATAGGAGAGAGCACTTTACTCATTCCTCATAGACTAGATTCTCAATCCCTCTTAGGGATCTCTCACTGCTATAGATTTGTATCCAGCTTTCTGGATTAGTTGCACTTTTCAACAATATATTAATATCCTGCCTCTATTTCTCTTACATTCACCTCACCTCTCCTTATACACACACCTTAGTACTATAACTTGGTTAAACACAATAGTCTTCAGAGGAACTGATTGTTTTCCAGGTTGCTCACTAAATAAATGTTCAGGACAAAAGGGGTATGAGATGACATACACCTATTTTGAGTTTTTGAAAATTTATGATTTCATCTAGACCAATTCCTGAATACAATACATCTTCCTAGCTAGGTTGTACAAAAATGTTTCTGTACAAATGCTTTTACTCCTCTTGCAGGTCTGGATAATTGGGAAAAAAATAAATACTTCTATTACTAAACTGGAAATACTAATTCTATAAGGGGGGCGGGGATAAACCCCAGCATCAAAAGGAAAGGGATGTTAATGATTTTTGTTTTTCAGTATTATGCTTAAAAATATTCCCCTCTTTCTGAAAAAAATAAAAACAGCCCTGGCTGGTAGCACAGTGGATAAGGCGCCGGCCTGTGAACCCAAAGGAGGCAGGTTCGATTCCCCAGCCAGGGCACATAACCAGGTTGCAAGCCAGGTCTCCAGTCAGGTCTGTGGCTGGAGGCAGGTGAAACGCAACCATACACTGAAAAAATAAAATAAATAAAATAAAAAAATAAAAACAAAGTAATTGGTATTGACTTTTCATACTGCTGTGAATGCTTTCAATTTAGACTGACTGCCAAGCTTCTAATTACAACTATAGTGCTCTGAGACAGCAGGGAGCAACCCTAACTTCTGCATTTTTCACACACAATACCTCTAAATGTCATCTGCACTAGGAGGCAAATGAACTATGTCATGGATAAATGAAAATGTTTGGAGTTAACTTCCTTCAGAGTCCACCTGAAATCAAGGCCTGAAATGAATTGACTGAACTGTATTAGGAACTCTACAGTAAAAGGCCTCATGGGAGGAGAGGGCAAATTGGGGGGCTTTCTTAACCTATACTACTGGAGCAATATATTTGTTTCCAAAGGTTACTCCTCGGAGACTCTACTTTATGTGTGTACCCCATCATGACACTGCTTGAACACTGGAAAGTGTTCAAGGTCTATTCCAATTTATGGGCCAGAGGTGAACTTTCCCTAAATTGATACTTCAAGCCATGTACAGGTCCATCTAGGACCTCTACAAGATATAACAGATCAATATTACAGGTTGGTCTTACCTTGCTGTGTGACGTCTTAGTTACAACAGCTTTGCTGTTAAAAACATCTGACTAAAGGCCAAGAGTTAACACAACAGACCTAAGATTGTATTTCTTAGGGGAGCCTTCTTGGCCTTCACTTGCATCTGAGAACCTGAATGGTCAACAGTTCCCTACTCTCACATAAAGCTTTCCTGAAATGGTAAGAATGGCTAAGTGTCTAATAACTTGTATAAACAGTGTGGTTTACACTAAACATCTGTTCTTTTTTCCTGAGGGTCTGAACTTTTGGTATAGAATAGGCAGATGCTGCCTATGTGACCACCCTCCAATAAAAACCCTGGGTACTGTGTTTCCAATGAGCTTCCCTGACAGACAATATATCACATTTGCTGTCAACCTTGTTGCTGGGGAAATTATGTTCCCCATGTGACCCTACTGGGCGAGTACTCTTGGCAGTTTGTGCCTGTTTTTCTTCAGACTTCATCCCATGTGCCTTTTCCCATTTACTGATTTTGACTTGTATACTTTTGCTATAATATATTATCACTGTGAAAATGACTACATGTTCAGTCCTATGAGTCCTCCTTGCAAATCACTGAAACTAGGGGTGGTCCTGGGGACCCCCAACAAAAGCTGTAATAATTTTAAACAAGTAAATAAATCAATCTAAACATTCCATTTGCATATAAAAATGCATCACCAAAATTTCCTTTGTAAACAAAAAATCAGAATTAATGGATTACTTACGAAAATAGATCAAACCACTGCTGCTTTGTAACAGATTCCTGGCGTAAAAGCTTCAAAACAATTGGCCGCATGAAATCCCATTTGTCTTCAAACTGAAGAGAACCTTTATTCTTTGATAAAAAAGATAAACAATAGTTTAGTTTAAATGCATTTAAATCAAAACTTTTTATCTTTTAAGACACAGCAAGAGAAATGTAAAAAGAGTCAGATTTTCATAGTGGAATCCCTATAAACTTAACCTGGTATCAAGAAATCACAGGAAGACAACCATAAAAAAAATAGAAAATCAATTGTACAAACTGTACAGTGAAGAAATTGGTCTTGTCCAAAGTGAAATTCTTTGCCCTTGGCTTTTAATACGTATCTCTGGGCCCTTGGAATGTTATATCATTACTTACCTGGGGGCTTTGGGACATACTAAATAATCTATCAATGTGACTTAGGGAGGGACTTAATGATACCCACATAGCCTTGAGCAGTGAAAAAAAACACCTCAATAGGTGTATTGCATCAAATAGAGTATTTTGAAGGTGACTAAAGTTTAAACATGTAAGAATACACCATTTTTTAATAAATAAATTCTGGGGTTTTTAGGGTTCCTTCTCATATATGTAGCGTCACACACTGAAGAAAAAGAGAAATGAGACCTTACTACACAGGTGAGGACAAGGGAAGCACCGTGTTTAAAACCTGCCTGGACTTTGCCCTATATATCTTTTCCTTTGGGTGATCTAATTTTTCCTTTCTTTTTAAAGACGTATTTTTTAGAGTGGAAAAGGAAGGAAGAAGGAGAGGGAGAGAAACATCGATGTGCAAGACAGAAATATTGATTTGTACCTTCTTGCACACCCCCAACTAGGGACCTGGCCCACAGTCAGTCATGTACCACGACCAGGAATCCAAATGGCAGCTTCCAGTCTGTAGGCTGGCACTCAGCCCACTGAGCAAAACCAGCCAAAGCTTTAATCTTTCCTTTCCTTGTAATAAACCATAATCATGAGTAGAGCAGCTTACAGTAAGATCTGAGTTCTTCTAATGAATTAAGGAATCTCGGGCTGGTTTTGGACACCCCAAATATGTAGCTGGTGTGAGAAGTGTAGGTGGTTGTGTGTGTGTGTGTGGAGAATATGGCCTCTTATTTTATAGTTGACCTAAATTCCTCACAAAAACTGTATTTAAAATCTATACAAACTCTGAAAACTGAGACAAAAAAAGGGAGGTAAGATACCTATTTCATTTTATAATGCTAAGAAATATTGATAGCAATCTGGTGAGAAGAAGAAATGGAAACTCTAGACCAATCTAGAGAACATAAACACAACATACTTTAAACAAATAGTAAATTAAACAAGTGGCATATCAATGGAACAGTACCCCATAATCATGCACAATTTATCACAGGAATATGAATATCAGAAAATATTCAATATTAGAAAAAAAATATCAATTCATTAAATTACCAAAAAGAGGAAGAGACCCCAAATATTAGGCATTAGTACTGCTTCCTTTTGAGTTAAATATGGCCATGTGACTTGCTTTTGCCAATAAATTTGAACAAAAATCATTAATTTTCTAATATACTAGTATCAAACACCCCTAAGAACTCATTATTGTTTTCACTATCTGAGTGTGTTGTTGAGGGTGTTGATCACTTGAATCAGAGAAGATTCATGTACTGACTGCATGGAATCTGCAAACTCCCTGCAATAATAAACCCAGAAGCAGTTAAGCAGTTTTTATTATTTATTTATTTATTTATTTATTTTTAAAGATTTTATTTCATTATTTTTAGAAAGAGGGGAAGGGAGAGAGGCAGAGAGGGAGAGAGACATCAATGTATGGTTGCTTTTCACCTGCCTCCAGCCACCAACCTGACTGGAGACCTGGTTTGCAACCTGGTTATGTGCCCTGGCTGGGGAATCAAACCTGCGACCTTTGGTTTCGCAGGCCAGCACCTTACCCACTGTGCTACCAGCCAGGGAGTTTTTAAACACACAGTCTGACAAGACCCTGCACCAAAATCACCTAGAATGGGAGGTCGACACATACAGATTTCTGAAACCTACCTCAGATCTGCTGGATCAGTATCTCTTGAGGGGAGTTTAGAATGTGCATGTTTAGCAAATTCATGATAAAAGTATGTAAAAATGTTAGAAGATTTATAATTAACATTAAACTATTGTGAAAGCAAATGATGCTTCTTAAATCTACAATTGATCCTAAAAGTTACTGTACTGTTTTGTCCCATGTACCTACTTTTATCACACAGAAGATAATCACTAAAAATTTAATACCAGATTAGCTGTGTTTATCCCCTGAATAAACAATGTTTTTACCTAGTTGGCTAATGAAAAATTCAATCAGATTTGTGATCCTAATCATTTTCTTGTGTTACTATTTACCTTTAACTCTCATTTCCTCATTTACTTTTCCTTCTGAGGAAAGATATACTGTACAAGCAAATATGAAATAACAATAGAAAGCACATACAAATCTTTCCTCCCCTATGACATGGAGAATCATAGTTTCTTCTTTATAAACGGATATTTTATAATGTCAGTTAAGTATTTCCATAAGCAATTTTGGCAATTTATAAAGTTAAACATAGTATAAACCCTTCAACTAAAAATCAGAAAGATACATAAGTCTAAAGTAATAATTATTTGAGGTAAATTAAGTAGTGATGAGGCTTTGAAATCTACCAGCTATGGCAAAATAACAGGGAAATATATTTTGGTCCTCTTGTTTTATGAAACACACAAGATTAACTGGAGAAACATTTCCCAACTTCCAGTCAAGATGGAGGCATAGATGGACAAGCTCTGCCTCCTTGTGTAGTCATAGAAAGAATTACAACCAGATCTAAAAAAACAAATAATACCTAGAACCGTAAGAATATGGAACTGTGTGGAAGTCTGACAACCAAAAATTTGAAGAAGCCTCATTCATCCAGATGAGTAGGATAGGCGGAGCTATGGGAACAAAGCTGAGAGGCAGTGTGGTGCAGAGAGGCAGGGCGATGGTCCTATATTCACACGTGGTGGATAAAAATCAGGAGGGACATGGACACACAAGGAGTGAGCAATACAAGCTCCAGGCAAACAACACAGCCCATGGTTCCAGCACTGGGAAAATAAGCACCATTACCTCTGGATATAAAAACCAGTGGGGGATGGGGCAGTGGAAAAAATTGCTGGATTTTCACAACATAAATAAAGGGTCTCCACGGTCTTAGAATATATAGAAATCCCAGGGCAGCAACTGGAAGGGCACCAGTCACATATAGGAAGTGGATGAAGTGACTGGAAACAGGGTCAGTGCCCAGCAAATCACCAGAAGCTGGGCAGCAGCACTGTTCCCTCTCTCTGAGTCCCCCATCCCAAACAGAGCCACATAGCAATGAAGCAGGTGGCCTCACCCGAGCAATTACCTAAGGCTCTGCTCCACATAATTTACAGGTGCCTTTACTACAAAGGCCACACTACCAAGACAGGAAATCACAGCAGCTCTACCCAATACACAGACACAAACACAAGGAGGCTGCCAAATTGAGGAAGCAAAGAAATATAGCCCAAATGAAAGAACAGAACAAAACCCCCAGAAAAAGAACTAATCAAAATGGGGAGAGCCAAGCTATCAGGTACAGAGTTCAGATGCTCAGAGAACTCAGAGTATGGGAATAAGTAAATAAATAAATGAAGAAATGAAGATTAAACAAAAATGAATAAAGAAAAATATCCAGAGAACCACCAGCAAAGGGAAGGAAGACAGGATTCAAATCAACAAACTGGAACAAAAGGGAGAAATAAACATTCACCCAGACTGGAAAAAAGAAATAAGAATGCAAAAAAACAAGGAGAGGCTAGGAACCTCTGGGACAACTATAAACATACCAACATCCAAATCAAGGGTGCCAGAAGAAAACGAACAGCAGTAAACTGAAAGTTTTTTTTTAATTTTATTGTTGTTGTATTACATCCATCCCTTTTTTCCTCCCCTTAAACTGAAAGTTTATGTGAAAAAAAATAATAAAGGAAAACTTCTCTAATTTGGCAAAACACATAGACATACAAGTCCAGGAAGCACAGACAGTCCCAGACTAAACCTAAAGAAAAAAACACCAAGACACAATATAATTAAAATGCCAAAGGTTAAAAATAGAGAATCTTAAACGCAGCAAGAGAAGAGAGTTACTTATAAAGGGGTTCCTAGATGACTATTAGTTGATTTCTCAAAAGAAATTTTGCAGGCAAGAAGGCGCTGGCAAGAAGTACTCAAAGTGATGAAAAGAAAGGACCTACAACCAAGAGTACTCTATCCAGCAAAGCTTTTATTTAGAATGGAAGGGCAGATAAAAGTGCTTCCAGACAAGGTAAAGATAAAGGAGCTCATCATCAACAAGCCATTAGCAAATGAAATGTCAAAGGGATTCGTTTAAGGAAAAGAAGATCCAAACTATGAACATTAAAGTGGCAACAAATTCACAACTATCAACAACTTAATCTAAAACACAAACTAAGCAAACAACCAGAGCCGGAACAGGATCATAGGTATGAAGCTCATCTGAAGGGTTATCAGCTGGGAAGAAGGTAGGAAATGGGGGAAACAGTGCAGGGATTAAGAAGCGTAATAAATTGGTAGTAACAAAATAGACTGAGGAATGTTAAGAAGAGAGAAGCCAAAAAATTTAAATGCTCGACCATGGGCATGAAGTAAATAGGGTGGAGGAAAGGGTGAGTTCTGGACAAATCGCCAGAAGCCAGGCAGGTAGAAGGAAGGGGATACCAGATGGAGGGAAGCAAAGTGGGGGAAAACTGTAACAGCATAATCAATGACATGTATTTTGAAAAAAAGAAAGGAAGAGACGCAGGATGGTGGAATGGTAAGTGGAGCTGCTATAACAATCTCCTCCGAAGACAAATCTGGGATTACAACTTGGAGACAAATCACCTGGAATAATCAACAGAACACTAACTGGAGAGAAGTCTTATAGCCACAGACAGAGAAGAGGCCACTTCATCACAATATGATTGGAAGGAAGCATGGAGATGCAAAAACGCTTGCTGAGCTCCCATGGGTGGCAGCTGAAACGACAGAGACACATCTCAGGAACCAGAGGTTCCGCATGAGAAGGGTTTGATCTAAACCCCAGCTGGGCATTCCAGCCTACAGCAACACAGCTGAGAGTAAAACAGCACCCAGGTGGTGCGAAAAGCAAGTAGCCTCAGGGGGTTGCTGACTAGAGATAGGTGGCTAGAGACAGAGTTTTTAAAGGAACCATTCATGAAAATAGATTACCATCTACTTACCCTTCTTCCCAGAAGAGGGAGGGAAGAGTGGACTAGAGAAACTTGAGAGTTTGAGGCTCTGAGGAGAGAAATGAGGAGCCAGTTGATGGGGTGCCAGCACTGACTCACACCACCCCTCCCCCTACTGCAGGGAGACCACTCTTCTCCAAGCAGTATCTGCCCGAAGGAAGGTGATAGTGCCACACGCCCACAGGAATTAATCTGCCCCACCCAGCAGCGTTTAAGCCTAATGGCTGATCACAGATTGACTGTATTAACAATTGAAGGATACAAAAACAGTGGATCTGCTGTAGTCTCAAATAGGCAACCCAGGCATAGACTGGGACACAATCTAATGTTACCAAAGGTGGTTTCAGGAAGTAAAGAAAGTGCACTTCTACAACCGTATATAAGACTTGGTGCATGGAGTGACTCTCAATCAGCTAACTGGAGGGAAGAAACCACCAAAAGAGCAACACAATATCAAAAACCCAAGTACAACCAGACAGTCCAAATAAATAGCATAATGGGCATCCCAAGGGCACCAAGTTTAGGAGATGAAGGAGACTGCACCATCAAACCCACAGGTCCCCTAACACAAAAGGTCACACCACAAAGACAGGAAGTCAAAGCAGATCAATCTAAGAAGCAGAAACAAGAAGGGCCACCTAAAATGGGGAGACAAAGAAACCCCCAATAAAAAGAAAGGATTTAGAAAGATCACTAAATGAAACAGAGGCAAACAAACTATCAGATATGGAATTCAAAATAATGATGATAGAGAAGCTCAATGAGCTCAGTGAGCTCAAAGAAAACTACAAACAACGCCAGGAAAGCTACAAGGAACTTACTGAGAACTACACAAGCATTAAAAAGGACACAGACACCATCAATAAGAGACAGGAGGAAATAAGGAATAGTTTCTGAATTGAAGAACATAGTAGAAGGTATCAAAAGCAGGCTACCTGAAGCAGAGGATCAGATCAGCAAGCTGAAGGTCAATGTAGAAAAAGTTTCCCAGACAGTGCAACAAAATGAAAAGAGACTCAAAAAGAATGGAGAGGTTTTAAGAGAGCTGCAGGACAACATGAAATGTAATAACATCTGTATCATAGGAATACCAGAAAGAAAAGAGGAGGAGCAAGGGATAGAAAACCTTTTAGAAAAAGTAATGACAAAAAACTTCCCTAACTTGAGGAGATAAAATGTCATGCAAACTGAGGAAGCACAGAGGGTCCCAAGAATGATGAACCCAAAGAGGCCCGCTCCAAGACACATCATACTATAAATGGCAAATTTCAAAGACAAAGACAGAACCCTAAAAGCAGCAAGAGAGAAACGGCTAATTACAAGGGGGCCCCGAGAAAATTATCAGCTGATTTCTCAACACAAACACTACAAACCAGAAGGGAATGGCAAAAAAATATTCCAAGCAATGGAAAAACAAAGGGAGGAAGACCAAGATGGTGGAGAAGTAAGTAGGGCTACACCAATCTCCTCTCAGAACCCATCTGGAATTACAACTTAATTGGGAAAAAACCAGCTGGAATTGCCAACAGAACACCAGCTGGAAATAAGTCCTATAACCACAGACAGAACAGAAGAGGCCGCTTCATCACAATGTGACTGGTATGAATCACAGAAACGCGAGAGGGCTGGCTGGGCCCCCACTGGAGGTAGCAGCTGAAGGGAAGGAGCCGAGGGCCCCACCTGAGAAAGGTGGGTTCTGGTCCCCCAGCTGAGTGTCCCAGCAACAGCAATACAGCGGAGAGTAAAATAGCATCCAGCTAAGAAGGGCGGAAAGCTGTGGAGTTTACTAGCCTACAAGAGAGCTGGAGACAGAACTACTAAGGTGCCACGCAAGGAAAATACATTGGCACCCACTTACCCTGGGCTCCATCAGAGAGAGGACAAAGAGGACTGAAGGCTCGTGGGAAGAGAAGCGGGAAGGAAGCTGTTGAGAATCCCAGTGCTGACTCATGGCCCACACCTCAGGCAGACTGCACTGCACCAAGCGGCTTCCGTAGGAGGGTCCTCATAGCCCTGCCCTGCAGTGCTGGAGCCCGGCGCCCGACCACAATTCATTTGATTTACATCTGAATAAACCTCTCCTGCCCTGCAGTATCTGAGCCTGGCAGCTGAGCACTGATACAACAGTTTGCACCTGATGCGGTATTTCTCACCCAGCACTGCTTGGGCCTGGAGGCTGATTACAAACTCACTGATTTACAGCTGGGTCAGTCAGTCAGCCCAATGGCGTGTGAGCCTGGTGGCTGATTGTGGAGTCAATGTTTGCAACTTAGTTGGTTAGTCTCTCCCAGTGGCACCTGGGCCTGGAGACTGATCACAGTTTCATTGGATTACAACGGAATCTTTCTGTCTAGAGCAGAGGCACCTGAATCTGGAGGCTGATCACAGACTCATTGGGTTACAACTGAATCTTTCTGTCTAGCCCAATGGCACCTGAGACTGGTGACTGATCATAGATTAATTGATTTACAACTGAATCTGTCCTACCAAGCTGCACCAGAGCTTGGAAGCCAATCAGATTCGTTGGATTACAACTGAACCTTGCTGTCTAACCTAACAGGGCCTGAGCCTGGCAGCTGATCACAGATTCATTGATTTACAACTGAATTGGGTCTGTCTCGCTAAGATGCATTTGAGCCCCACACAGACTGATAGGATTAAAACTGAATCAATCTGACCAGCCTAGCAGTGCCTGAACCCAGCAGCTGATCACAGTCTGACTGGATTACAACTTAATTAACTGGTCCTGCCCAGTGTTGACTAAAGTGACTACTGATCACAGATTGATTGGTTTACAACAGAGTTACTCGATCCTGCCCATTAGGTACCCTGTATCGGTACATGTATGGGATAACAGCAGAGATCAACTGAATTAAAAACTGAAGGGCACAGACTATGGGTCTGTGGTTGGCTCCAACATGCTGACTAGGCCCAGACTATGCAATTATCTGACCTCACCAGAGGTGAATTCAGGAAATAAATATAGTGCACCACTGCTAAAACAGAGGGTCACATCACAAAGAAAGGAACTCAAAATAGCCAATCTAGAAAGCAAAAGCAAACAAGAAGAGAAACCTAAAAATGAGAAAAAGAAACAGTCCATCACTGAAAGAAAACGTGGAATCTCCAGAAAGACTGCTAAATGAAACACAAGCAAACAAACCATCAGATATGGAATTCAAAATAATGATGATAGTAACACTCAATGAACTCAGCAAGCTCAAATAAAACTACAAACAACTCTAGGGGAACTAAGAGGAAGTCCAGGGAAGCTACAAGGAATGTACTGAGAACTACACCAGCATTAAAAAGGACATAGAAACTATCAATAAGAGCCGGGAGGAAATGAAAAATACAATTTCCTTCTGGTAGTATTTTTTACATAAGTATGTTCTCTCACACAGTATCTATATATAGGTATATATATGCAAATGCACAAGACAAATTGGCAAAATTTTAGTAAAATAAACAACATGTCACAAGTGTTATATTTTTAAATAAATTTGCTCTTATATGAAAATACATAAAATAGTCATTATTTTTTAAATTGTTGGACAAAGTCTCCATTTGCTGCAATAATAGACTTGACTCAACTCTGGAATCTTGAGCACACTTTAATGAACTTTTCTTTATCCATAGACATAATAATGTTTTCAATCTCAGCTTTAAGAGCCTCTTTATTGGAATGAGGAGGTTTATTAACTTCTCTCTCACAAATGCTGCATACATAATACTGTAAAGGATTTGCACCTGATGAACTAGGTAGCCAGATTTCCTTTGATAAGAATTCAGGAATGTTGACACTGAGACATTCTTGCCCCTTTTTGGCATTATGTGCTGGTGCACTATCTTGTTAGAAGGTAAAATGACATCCCTTTGCAACTTGCTTCATCCATGGTACAACTGCTTCTCTCAAAACGTCAAAGGAAACATCAGCAGTCACCTTCAAGCCTTGTGGAAACAAATGCAGGATTATGATATCTCCTTCACTGCTGACAACACCTAACACCATCACTGTAGCAGGAAATTTCATTTTCATGACAATTGGGACTTCATTAAGATTCTCACAGAGCCACCTGTTGTGTCTTCTGTTGACTATTTGGTCCTGCTGACAATTCTTTTCATTGGAGAAGAAAATCCTAGGGTTTTTTTCTTAGGGATTTTTCCATTTTGTTAACAGTTTCCTTGCTTTTTCAAAGTGCCTTTCCTTTGCTGTGTCATATGCTGGTCTTTTGTAAGATCATATGATCTGTATCTGGTATCTTCGGCAATAATCTTACTAACCGTTGCATCTGATAACTGCAGTTCTCTTGCCATGGAGCGCACTGACTTTCCCGGATCTTCATTGATGATCTCCTGGATTCTGTGTGCAATAACTGGACTTGTGCAATCCTTGCATACCTTATGCATTTTCCTTGTTGGTGTGGTGAATCAGGATCAGCATTGTACACCTTCATGTTGTCAAGTGTACATAAAGGGATATTACTGAAGTCCACAATTTCCTTAGTGGTTCTTCCTGCATGCAGTCCCGAAATTATGGTTGCTCTAACATCATATTTCTTTGACATAATGGTTTCTCTCAGAATTTAATACTTTATACCTGAAACAATGATGTTAAGTCATAACCTTAGACAGTTTTTCAAAACTAGAAGCACATGAAATAAGATGATGCAGTTAGTGCCACTTTATCGTGCACTCCCTGTATATATATGTTTAACTTCTGATTAGACCTAACACTGTACACTCATACCTTCACAATGCATTCTGATTCTTCCCCCAACCCATTTCTATATAAGAGGTAAAGTTTGCTTTCTCTTTAGAATCCCCCTGCCACTTCTTGACACTATCTTTGCTACTACTTTACACCTTTCAAAAATTATTTATATTTCAGTCAACTCAGTTGTTTTTCATCTCTTATTATATTTACATCCTTATTAAGGATGTAATTAAGGATGGCTCATTTGTAGCTGAGAGTGTTATTAAGGGTGGGGGTTATCTTGGAGATTATGGGTGTTTAGCTAGGCTCATAAGCAGTTGAAAGTGTGATTAAGGGTGTAAGATATCTTTGAAGGCATGGTTTTCATTCAGCCTGGAATAATGGTTCTGTTTTAGGAGCAGCTCAATAACAGTATAGGAGATGTGGTAGAAGGAACTTCTCTCAATCAGCTAGCTGGAGAGAAAAACTCATCAAGGGGCAACACATAGGCCAAATCCAAAATATGACCAGACAGCCCAAATTAATGACATAAAGGATATTCCAAGAGCAGCAAGTTGAGGAAATCTAGGAGACTGCACCACTAAGCCCCATAAGGAAACTCTTGAAGGACTTCAAGAAGGATATTTACCAAAACACACTAATAACAGGGGATTTTAATACCCTATTATCAACAATGGTCTCATCTTCCAAGCAAAAATGACACCAAGGATATTGTGGCATTGAACAACATTCTTGATGAAATGCACTTAACTGATATATACAGAACTTTCACCCCAGAGAAGCAAAACATTTCTTCTGAAATGCACATGGACATTCTCAAACATATATCACATGGTAAGTCACAAGACAAGTCTCCACAAATTCAAGAAAACTGAAATCTTACCAGCATCTTCTCAGATCATCATGGCTTAAAACCAAAACCGACCTCAAGGGAAAAAAATAAAATACTCTCATTCATGGAGGCTGTATAATATGCTATTAAGTAATGAATGGAATAACAATGAGATCTAAGAAGAAATAAAAAAGCTTCTGGAAACAAATGAAAATGAATATACAACAGCCCAAAACCTATACGACAAAGCAAAGGCAGTCCTCAGAGGAAAGTTCACAGCAATACAGGCCTACCTAAAAACGTTAGAAGAAGCTTATACAAACAACTTCACCACAAAGCTACAAGAACCAGAGGAAGCTGGCTGGTAACACAGTGGATAAGGCACTGGCCTGTGAATCCAAAGGTTACTGGTTAAATTCCCCAGCCAGGGCACATAATTAGGTTGCAAGGTAGGTCTCCAGCCAGGTCTGAGGCAGGTGAAAGGCAACCATACATCGACGTTTCTCTCCCTCTCTGCCTCTCTCCCTTCCTCTCTCTCTGGAAATAAAATCTTTGAAAAAAAAAGAACTAGAGGAGCAACAACAAACAATGTCCAGGGCAAGTAGAAGGAAGGAAATTATCAAGATCAGAGCAGAATTAAATGACACAGAGACTAAAAGAACAAGTCAAAAGATCAATAAATCCAGGAGCTGGTTCTTTGAAAAGATAAACAAAATCATGAAGCCTTTAACCAGACTTAAGAGGGCCTAAATAAACAAAATCAGAAACAACAGAGGAGAAATTACAGCCAATGTTTCAGAAAAACAAAGGATTTTAAGAAATTACTATGAAGAACTATACGGCAAGAAATTTGACAACCTGGGTGAAATGGACAAATTTCTGGAAATGTATAATCTACCAAAACTGAATAGACCAATAACAACCAGTGAAATTGAAGTAGTAATCAAAAAACTCCCAGCACACAAGAGCCCTAGACCAAATGGCTACAGAGGTGAATCTTACCAAACACTTAGGGAAGAACTAACTCCTATCCTTCTCAACCTATTCCAAAAAATCCAAGAAGAGGTAAGACTCCCAAACTCTTTCTATGAGGCCAGTATTATTCTAATCCCAAAACCAGATCAACACAACAAAGACAAAAAACTACAGGTCAATATCGCTGATGAATATAGATGCTAAAATTTCCAACAAAATACTGACAAACCGGATCCAGCAATATATTAAAAAAAATCATACACCAGGATCAAGTGGGATTCATCCCAAGGATGCAAGGATGGTACAACATTCACCAATCAATAAATGTAATACACCACATAAACAAACTGAAAGACAAAACCTTATGAGCTTATCAAAAGATGCTGAAAAAGCATCTGATAAAGTACAGCATCCTTTTATAATAAAAATGCTCAGAAAGATGGGAATGGGGGGAGCATACCTCAACATAATAAAGGACATATGTGAGAAACCTGCAGCTAACATTATACTCAATTAGCAAAAACTGAAAGTCTTTTCCATAAGATCAGGAACAAGGCAATGGTGTCCACTCTCTCCACTTCTTTTCAACATAATATTGGAAGTTCTAGCCACAGAGATCAGACAAGAAAAGGGATCAAAGGCATCCAAATTAGAAAGAAGGATGTAAAACTGTCATTATTTGCAGATGACATGATAGTATACACAGAAAACCCTACAGACTCCACCAAAAAATTACTCAACCTCATAAGTGAATTTGGCAAAATAGCTGGATACCAAGTCAATATTCAGAAATTGAAGGCATTTTTATACACCAACAGTGAAGCATTTTTATACACCAACAGTGAAACATCAGAGAAAGAAACTAGAGAACAAATCCCATGTACTATAGCAATAAGAACAATAAAGTACCTAGGAATAAATTTAACCATGGAGATAAAAGACCTGTACTCTGGGAACTACAGACCACTGAAGAAAGAAATTAAGAAAGATACAAATAAATGGAAGCATATACCATGTTCATGGATGGGAAGAATTAACAAAAATGTCCATGCTACTCAGAAGCATCTAGATTCAACGCAATCCCTATTAAAATACCAGTCGGCCCTGGTTGGTAGCACAGTGGATAAAGTGCTGGCTTGCAAACCCAAAGGTTGCTGGTTTGATTCCCAGCCAGGACACATAACCAGGCTGCAAACCAGGTCTCCAGCCAGGTCTGTGGCTGGAGGCAGGTGAAAGGCAATCATATACTGATGTTTCTCTCGCTCTGTCTCTCTCCCTTCCTCTCTGGCTGAAAATAATAAATTAAATATTAAAAAAATAAAATAAAATACCAAAGTCATATTTCTCAGACTTAGAAGAATACTTAAAAAATGTATATGCAGAGAGATGCAAATTAAAACTGCATTAAGATACCACCTCACACCTGTCAGAATGGCAATCATCAACAAATAAACAAACAACAAGTGTTGGCGAGGATGTGGGGCAAAGGGAACCCTCATACACTGTTGGTGGGAATGCAGGCTGGTGCAGCCACTGTGGAAAACAGGATGGGGTTTCCTTAAAAAACTAAAAATGGAACTGCCTTTTGATCCAGCAATTCCACTACTTGGACTATACCCAAAGAATCCTGAAACACCAATTCATAAGAACCTATGCA
>PVIW01004958.1:0-118096 GCA_004026585.1 Noctilio leporinus | reverse complement strand
CCATTATTTCAAATGAATCCATTTTTTTTAAATCAGCCTCCTTCACTGTCCAACTGTCACACCCCTACCTAGAAATTGGGAATATGAGGATATTTGGATAACATTTGCCTTGGTACTTATGACACATCTTTGCTCTCGGTGACCTTTCTTAATTCTTCCATTGCTGCCTTTCTGAGTCTCATCCTTTTCTTGAACACCTGCAGCTGGATGATCCTTCATGCTTCAAACCGTATCTTGTTTCGTGGTGTTGTAGCCGTTGGCTTGGTGAGAACACCGAAAGTTTGTCTTGAGGAGGGGCAAACACTGGAGACTACAAAGTTTTTTCTTGAGAAGTCAGGTAGTAGTCTTATGGGAATTCCTTTGTAGATAGCTCTGCTTTTCTCTTGCTGCTTTTAAGATTCTCTCTTTTATCTTTAACTTTTGGTTTTGTTTTTTGTTTTTGTTTTTTTTTAAAGATTTTATTTATTACTTCCAGAGATAAAGGAAGGGAGAGAGGCAGAGAGGGAGAGAAACATCAATGTATGGTTGCCTTTGACCTGCCTCCAGCCATGGACCTGGCTTGCAACCTGGTTTTGTGTCCTGGCTGGGGAATTGAACCAGCAACCTTTGAGTTCACAGGCTAGCACCTTATCCACTGCGCTACCAGCCAGGGCTGGTATTTTAATTATGATGTGTCTTGGTGTAGACCTCTTTGAGACCAACTTGTTTGAGACTCTGTGCTTCCTGGACCTGTATGTCTATTTCCATTACCAAGTTAGGTAAATTTTCTTCAATTAATTTTTCAAATAAATTTTCAGTTTCTTGCTTTTCCTCTTCTCCTTCTGGCACTCCTGTGATTCAAATGTTGGTATCTTGAAAGTTGTCCCAGAATTTCCTAAGTCTATCCTCAGTTTTTTCTTTTTCATTCTTGTTTCTTCATTCTGTTCTGGTTGGCTGTTTATTTTTTTCCTTTTGTTTCAGATCGTTGATTTGAATCCCAGCTTGGTTCCCTGTATATTTTTTTTCATTCTACTTTGTGAAGTTTTCATTTCTTCCTTTATTTTTGTTTCATACTCTGTGTGTTCTTTGAGCATCCTTATCACCAGTGTTTTGAACTCTTCATCTGATAGGTCGGCAGAGTACTTTTTCTGGGGTTTTGTTCTGTTCTTTCATTTGGGCCATATTTCTTTGCCACCTCAATTTGGCAGTCTTCCTGTGCTTGTTTCTGTGTATTAAGTAGAGCTGGTTTGACTCCCTGTTGTAGTAGCATGGCCTATGTAGCAAAAGCACCTGTAAGTTGTGTGGGGCAGAGCCTTAGGTAATTGCCAGGGTGGGGGCATCTGCTTCACTGCTCTGTTTGTGGTGGAGGGCTCAGAGAGGGGACAATGTCACTACCTGGCTTCTGGCAATTTGCCTGGCACTTTGTTTCCACTCATTTTACCCACTTCCTGTATATGATTGGCACCCTTCCAGTTGCTGCCCTGGTGTGTGCCTATATGCTAAGACTATGCAGACCCTTTCAGGGGCATAAATTTGGCAGTTTCTTCCACCAGACCAACCCCCACGTGTTTTTACAGCCAGCGGTAAATAGGGATTTATCTTCCTGGTGCTGGAACCTTGGGCTGTGCAGCCTGGCCTGAGGCTTGAATCCCTTGCTCCAAGGGTATCTCCCAATTTTTACCTACCACACATGAATGTGGGGATCATCCATGTTGCCACCACCACCACTGCTGCTTATCTGAGCCATATTGCCTCTCTGCACCATCTCTGTAACTCCATCCCTTTTTCCTGTCTCTGGATGAATGTGGCTTCTTTAAATCCTTGTCAGACTTCCATATAGCTAAATTTTCTGATGGTTCTGGTTGGTACATGTTTTTGAGATCTGGTTGTAATTCTGTTTATGGTTGTATGAGGAGGCAAAACTTATCTACCTTTGCCCCCATCTTGACTGGGAGTGAAATATTAATGGTTCATTTCCATTTTATCTCTTTGCAGAGTTGGCAGAGTTGCCTTTAATACGGTTAGACTTCTCCTGCAATAAAATTACTGCAATCCCTGTTTGTTATCGGAACTTAAGGCACCTACAGATAATTGCCCTAGATAACAATCCATTACAGTCTCCTCCGGCACAGGTAAACCATCATGGATTTGAAGTATGTTATGAACTGTTTTTAGCAAAGGCCGAATACATTTATCTTTTTGTTGGGAATTAAGTTCTTTTAAAATAAATTCACACACTTATGCATTAATTAGAATCCTTGACCAAACAGTGGAGGAGAGTTACTGTTTCCAGAAGTGTTTATTTCTTTTACTAAATTGAGTTTTTAAAAAAATGATTGTAGAATTTTTCCTTAAAGTTGTTTTCTAGTAAATGAGTTAATATTTTTTCTGGTGAAACTTGACAACATGAATGCTAGAGATAGAAACTTAGCTTTCAAAACTGAAGATTGTCAGTTCCTTTCTTTTACCCATTGCTTTTGTACCTTCTCATTTTCTAAAATTACAAGTTTCTTCTTTTATTTGGTCATTTGTTTAGCAGTAAGTGAAGTAAATCTATATAGTAAGTATTTATGAGGTAGTGTTACATTTAGATTCTAGACATTGTACAGTCTAAAAAATACTTCCAGATTGTAGGTTTTTTACTCTTCAATCATTTAATGGTACAAGCCTCTATATGGCAATTATAAAACTTTAAGAGCAAACTTCATAACTAAAAAGGGTTCTCATAATCCTCAAGTATTTATTTTTGGCTTTTGGGATGGGACATAAACCAGCTGCTGGCAACAGAAATATCTATAACTTTAATATTTAAAATATTTCTTGCCCTTCTCTATGGCAGAAACTGGGATTGAAAACATAATTGTGCATGACTGTTGGATTCCTAAAAGCAAAGGTTGCTAATACAATCCGTGTAGGAGTAATGCTTTAAATTCCTGGCTATGCCTAAGTAATCAGTTTGATAAGTTTATTTGATATTCTCTTTGTAATCAGAAATTATTTTATAATTACTGAAACTGAAGTGTCTAGAAAATAAAACCTGTACCTATATCACTTAAACACCTAAAATAATAAATAATATAATTTGTTAAAATGAGTGTTAGATTTTTATTATTACTGTATGCACTTAATAGAAATATGCTTGCTCTACTTTAAATATACATAAAGTAAAAAACTGATTGTGATTAAAAAAGGACACATTTCAGATGAGTAATAATTTAATTGCATGTGTATGTTTCTTTATTTAGATATGTATAAAAGGCAAAATCCACATATTTAAGTACCTGAATATACAAGCTTGTAAGATTGCTCCAGATCTGCCAGATTATGATAGGAGACCCTTGGGCTTTGGCTCCTGGTGAGTATGTCCCAGTGTTTGTTTTTCATCCCATTCCATCTCATAAGAAAGCAGATACACTGGACTCTTAAATCTGCCTGAATATATGACTAAAGAGGAATAATCTATTTTGACACTTTTTCTCAGAATACTTGTATTATATAAACTTTCAATGACTTAGATGTGGCAAAGTGTAGTTTGAACCTTGACACTGTTATTTTTCACTTGATCTTAGCCAAAAGGCTGAGAAGCGATAGACACTGTTACTTTGGACCAGGTAATTCTTTGTTGTGAGGGGCTGTCCTACAAATGGAAAATATTTAGCAGAATCCCTGGCTTCTATTGCACTTTCCCAGTATGACCAATAAAAATGTTACTATTTCCAGACATTGCCAGATATCCCCTGGGGAGTTCCACAGTTTAAAATGACTGGTCTTGCTGACTTAATACTAACTAACCTTGGCTCTGCTTTACCTAGCAAACTTTGTGTGCATCATTTTCCCCATAGAGAGTGAAAAGGTTATGTTTGATGACTGTTGATGTCACTTTAGGATCTTTTTGCAGCTCTCTTAACATCTGACTTACAAGGTCATCTACTTGGCATTCCCAATTATATGAAACAATTTAAATATGTGAAACAATTTAAAAAGCAGAAATTAAATTCAAAAGGCTTTAAATAGGCAAAATTGATGTCTCAATGAAGGTGCAGTAATGTTCATAGACTTCACTCAAAAGATAACCTTTTGACCTTCCTTTATTTTCCATAAAAGCACAATCCTAATGAGCTTGCTTCTTGGTATCTTAACAAATTTCTATTTTAGTAGAATTTGGCAGATATTAGAAGCATAAATGGTAACCTGATGGAAAAATATAAAACTGTAAAAAGCAAGTACATATTAAACAAAAACTCAAGTTACTGATTAGCTCTTGAGAGGAAGGAGGGTTCAATATGAAAGAGGTTGAGGGGGCTTTAAAGGTATTAATGTTTCATCATTTTTATTTTTATTTTTTTAACTTTTTCTTTGATTTTATTTATTATTTTTAGAGAGAGGGGAAGGGAGAGAGGCAGAGAGGGAGAGAAACATCACTATATGGTTGCCTTTCACCTGCCTCCAGGCTGGAGACCTGACTGGGAATCAAACAAGGAACCTTTGGGTTTGCAGGCCAGCACCTATCCACTGTGCCACTAGTCAGGGCTGTTTCATCATTTTTAAAGGCTTATGTTTATTATATTATTTCTCCTGTATGATATATTTTGTAACTTTAATAAGATATTTTAAAAAACAGTAAAGCTCTAAAAACAGGAATTTGATACCATTAGGAATATGTGCAAAGACCCTTCCATATATTATTACTGTATTTTAGCACAGCATGATATTTCATGCTTATTAAGAAAATGCTAAGGTTTATTAATGTGTATCATTTGCACTAAAGGGAAATATGCCTTAAAAGTTTATTTTTAACCAAAAATTATTAGAATTAAACATTTAAATTGTTTACTGTACAAAGAGGTAATCTCAAGCTATTTGAAATTTTTACTTAAACAGAAAATTATTTCTCAAGTATGTTAGTTATTGCTTTAAAGGGGTTTACTTTGCCACAGACCATACCTTTCTTAACCTATCCCTAGCGCTGCTGCATCTTTGGTATACAGAGGAGTTAATAAGTATTTATTGAATGAATGAACAGTCGGTTTGATCATAGTAATGTTAATTTTCTCCTAACTTCCCTCTATGTTAAAGTCATCAGAAACAACTTGGTAATGACATTCTGGTTTTTTAGTCTGGCTATTAAATTTAATTTGCTTAGACACTGTAAAGGATATAAAAACACCAGCTTTAGTCTGGTTGTTTAAGCATACAATAATACAGATTTTAGTATTTATACAAATTAAAAAGGATACATGACCACAACAAAATGAACCTCCAGTCACAATGGCAGCATAGGTAAACACGGCTTGCCTCCTTGCACAACTACATCAAAGTTACAACTAGTATAGAACACCCATCACTCAGAATTATCAAAAATCAAGTGAAATGGAAGTCTGACAGAATTAAAGAAATCACATATATCCAGGCTGGTAGTAAGGTAGGAGACACAAAATGGGCTGATCCCATATCCATGTGTGGTGAATAAAAATTTGGGAGCGATATCTCAGGAGCAAGGAGTCCCACCCCCACACACAGCTTACAAAGACACACTCCCTCTGAGCTCCAGTACTGGGGTGGCAGCTTGAAAGGCATACGAGGAGGAACTGAAAGTATTTGGCATCACGGCAAGAGCTGGGGGACAAAATGGTAGATGGAGGCCATTGTCCCTTTCTGAGTCCTTCCTCCATAGAACCACAGAGCCCTCAGCCTGGTGCCATATCTGAGACTCCATCAACGTGGTTAACACTGTTTGCCCTGCTCAGAAGACCCTGAGACTCTGTAATACCCAGTTTATGGGCCCAAATTGTTAACCATGACTTTTCTGTAAGCACTTTATTTGCTCTTCCATTCTAAAAGATAGCTTTGCTGGAGAGAGTAATGTTGGTTGTAAGCCTTTGCTTTTCATCACTTTGAATACTTCTTGCCTGCAAACTTTCTTTTGAGAAATCAGCTGGTAGCCTCATGAGAACTCCTCTGCAGGTAACTCTGCTTTTCTCTTGCTGCTTTTAAGATTCTTTATTTGCCCTTGCTGGTGGCACAGTGGACAAGGCACTGGCCTGTGAACCAAAGGTCACTGGTTCAATTCCCCAGCCAGGGCCATGGCTGGAGGCAGGTGAAAGGCAACCATACGTTGATGTTTCTCTCCCTCTTTGTCTCTCTCCCGTCCTCTCTCTCTGGAAATAATAAATAGCATCTTAAAAAAAAGATTCTCTCTTTAGCCCTGGCTGGTGTGGCTCAATGGATTGAGTACCAGCCTGTGAACTGAAAGGAAACAAGTTCGATTTCTAGTCAGGGCATATGTTTGCGTTGTGGTGCTGATCCCAGGTTGGGGCATACATTTGGGGCAGTTGCAAGAGGCAACTAATGCATGTTCTCTTACACATTGTTTCTCTCCTTTTTGTTCTCCCTTTCCTCCTATAAAAATAAATAAATAAAGTAATTTTTAAAAGAAGATTCTTTGTCTTTAACCTGTGGCACTTTAATTATAATGTGTCTTGGTGTCATCCTCTTTGGGTCCAACTTGTTTGGGACTCACTGTGCTTCCTGGACTTGTATGTCTGTTTCCTTTGTCAAGTTAGGGAAGTTTTCTTTCACTAATTTTTCAATTTCTCTCTCTTCCTTTTCTCCTTCTGGCACCCGTGATTCGGATGTTGGTACATTTGGTAATGTCTCAGAGGCTATTTAGGATATTCTTATATTTTTTAATTCTTTTTTCCCCTCTGCCTATCTGGTTGAATACTTAACTTTTCCTTCATGTTCCAAATAGTTTATTGGAATCCCAGCATCATCCCCTATAGTGTTGGTTCCCTGTATACTTTTCTCTAGTTTACTTAGAGTAACCTTCCTTTCTTCCCTGGTCTTTTTTACATTATTGCCATACTCAAAGAGTTCTTTTTAAAAAAATTTATTGTTGTATTACAGTTGTTTCATTTTTTTCAATGAAGTCTTTAAGCATCCTCAACTCTGTGTTTCTTTCTATGTATTAGGTAGAGCTGCATTGACTTCATCTTTGTAGCGTGGCCTATTGTAGAAAAGGTGCCTATAAATTGTGTGGGGCAGAGCCTTAGGTAATCACCAGGGCAGGGCTACAGGAGTCACAGCTTTTTGGCTCTCTGTAGGGAGAGAACTTGGATAGGGAACAGTGCAGCTGCCTCTTTTCTGGGTGTTTGACTAGCACTCACTCTGTTTCCAGTCACTTCTCTTACTCCCTGTATGCACCTGGCACCCTTCCAGCTGTTACCTTAATTCTGAATTTCAGAGAGGGGCAGGCCCTTTAGGTTGGAGTTTCTGCCAACCTAATCCCCAGAGGTTTTTACTGCAAAATTTATTGGGATTTATCTTCCTGGAGCTGGAATCCTGGGTTGTGTGGTCTGGCCTGACAGTGGGATTGCTCACTCACAGGGTATCCCTCCCAATTTTTTATCCACCACACGTTAATGTGGAACCTCCATTCCACCACTGCCACTGCTTCTCCACGCCACACTATGATTCCACACATCTCTGCCTCTCCTACTCATCTGGATGAATGTGGCTTCTTTAAATCCATGTTTTTCAGACTGACGTATAGCTCAATTTTGAGGGTTTTGGATGTTATGTATTTTGAGGTATAGTTTTAATTCTTCCTGTGTTTGCATGAGGAAGTGGCATGAGTTTATCTACATTTCCATCTTGACTAGAATTGTAGAACTCCCATTTCTTGTTTACTGAAGTTTTATTTTCACTATTTAAAATTTTCATTAAAAGTTTTCTCCCGTATTCTCAAAAAAGGTACAACAAATAAATGTAGCTTTTATTTCATATATACACTAATTGATTTTCTCTCTTAGAATTATCAATTCTTATTAGGAAAATATTTTCCCTCATGAAATCACAGACTAGGAATATTAAACTGCTACTCCTACCTGTGAGTTGTTAGTGTAAGACAATTAATAGTGAATTCTGGGTAGGTATGTTAAGGTACACCTAAAGAGACTAAGGAGGAAGGATCATCACCTGTATGAATAATGAACTTTAGCACTGCACTGTTAAGTGTGGAACCTGTCCTTTGTCTTGGCTTTTTTTTTTTTTACTATAACAATCCTCATTATATTACTTTAACAATATACAGGGTGCATGTGATAAATGGCAAAATTTTAATGAAATAAACAACATACCACAAAAGTTATATTTTGAAATAAATTTATTCTTATATGTAAATACATAAACATAGTCATTATTTTTTAAATTGTTTTAAAAAGTCTCCATTTGCTGCAGTAATAGACCTGATTCAACTTAGGAATCTTGAGCACACTTTAATGAACTTTTCTTTATCCATGGACATCGTTATGTTTTCAGTCTTAGCTTTAACAGCCTCTTTATTGGAATGGGCTTGTTTATAACTTCTCTCTCACATAATAGTGTAAAGGATCTGCATCTACTGAACTAGGCAGTCAGATTTACTTTTGAGCAGAATTCAAGAATATTGATACTGAGAAATTCTTGCACCTTTTTGGCGTTATGTGCTGTTTCACCATCTTGTTGGAAGATAAAAATGACGTCTGTTTGCAACTTGCTTCACCCACTGTGCAACTATTTCTCTCAAAACATCAAGGTAAACATCAGCAGTCACCTTCAAGTCTTGTGGAAATAAATGCCGGGACATATCTCCTTCATTGCTGACAACACCTAACACCATCACTGTAGCGGGAAATTTCATTTTCATAACAATTGGGGCTTCATTAAGATTCTCTCAGAGCCACCTAATTGTTTTTTCTGTTGACTGTTTGGTCCTGCTGAAACTTCTTTGCATCAGAGAAGAAAATCAGAGGGTTTTTTCCTTTGGGATGTTTCAGTGTTGTTAGCAATTTCCTTGCTTTTTCAAAGCTCCTTCCCTGTGTCTGCTGTGTCATAAACTGGCCTCTTCTTAGAACATATGATCTGTATCTGGTATCTTCAGCAAGAATCTTGCAAACTGTTGCATGCAACATCTTCAGTTCTCTTGCTATGGAGCACATTGACTTTCCTGGATCTTCATTGATGATCTCTTGGATTTTGTGTACAATATTTGGACTTGTGTGGCCCTTGTGTACATTATGTGTTTTCCTTGTTGGTGTGGCAGCATCAGAATCAACATCATATAGTCTCCATTTGCTTCTTCACATTGTCTGCTGTATGTAAAGGAATGTTACTGAAGTCTGCAATTTCCTTAATAGTTTTTTCTCCATGCATTCCAGGAGTTATGGTTGCTCTAACATCCTATTCCTTCAACATGACGGTTGCTCTCAGAATTTAATACTTTTCTATCTGCAACAGTGATGTTCAATCATAACCTTAGAAACAGTTTTTCAAAATTAGTAAGAATCATATGAAATAAGGAGATGCAAGTTATTGCCACTTTATCGTGCTCACCCTCTATTATCAAAAATACCTGGGAAGAGACTTACGTGATTCTGAGAGATAAAAGGAAGCTTAAATCCATGGAGAAAACTTTTCCAAAATAGAAAATCTAAATAGCATAAATATGTTAATTATCTCCCCATAATAATTATCGATCTAATGTATTCCAGTCCCTGTAAAAAAATTTTTAATAAAGATTTTGTAAAAAATTGATCTTGAAGGATGGGGGAAGAAAGAAACATTGATTTGTTGTTCCAGTTATTTATTACGCATTCATTGGTTACTTGTGTGTGCTCTGACTGTGGATCAAACCCCTAGAACCGTAGCATATCAAGATTATGCTCTATCCAACTGAGCTACTCAGCCAGAGCTCTAAAATAATTCTTAATGATGTTCACTAGATTAATCTGTTTTCTATATTTTCTGTGTATTCCAGAGTTATGCTACTTTGTTTGTAATGATTTTCAATGATTTTTAAATATACGTACGAGGTCTGTCCCAAAAGTGTCAGACCAATGTCAATATAATTAAAACAGTTTGCATGACCAATACCTTGTATACCGTATATATATAAAAAATTTATATATTTATATATACTATATAAAATATTTCAATTCCTCATGCACCAGTGAATGATGTAGTATAACTTCATGTCATTCTCCCTGTGGTACAGATTAGTGAAATTTCATTGTGGTTGGAAGTAAATTTATTCAAAATGCCATCATGGAATCAGAAGGTTTTGATTCTAACTGTAGATCCTGTACAGTTGGGCAGTTCACATAAGCTCTTTGAACCTCAGTTTTTTATATATGATCTTTACTCTGTTTATACCCTAACAATAGTTCTGAGGATAACATGAGCTGTATGTGAAAGTGCTTTACCGATCATAAAGCCTTATATAAGTTTTAGTCATTATAGCTATTAGCTGTCAGCTGTGATCTAAAACCAATTTAGTCCTGAGTCTCTTATCTTGCTAAAGAGAATTTTTATTAATTTTGTAGCTCTTCAGGTATTCAACACAAATTAGATGCTGTGATATTTTTTGTCCTTTGCAACTTTTTAACTGCTTTTGTGTAATATAAGAGCAGTGCACAACCATCTTTAAAAAATTTTATGATGGTCACAAATGTTTTACTCATTCCCGGATATAAATGTTTCCAACTTTTTTTTTCTATTTTAATTTTATTGTTGTTGTATTACATCCATCTCCTTTTTGCTCCCCCCCCGTCCCCCTCCCCACCCACCCATTCCCTCCAAATCCAACTTCTTTATTAATTGGCATTGCTGTGATACCATTTTCATTTTGTACAATAGCACACGTATTTTTCAGTAGTAACCTATAGTGACTTACGCTTTTTTGTTGAGATTATTTTAAGCAGATTTATAATACAGACCAAATGTATTTATTTATGAGGATGTGGCAGTGAAAGAAAATTAAGAAAAGACTAAGCTGTTGGAAAGGAAAGTCCTGACTCTGTAACCCCATTAATGAAATTAATGCTCAACAACAAATTTGGGCTTGTGAAAACAATGATCATCATATTTGTATTCTTAGCACCTGGAACACTTCCTGATACTCAGTAAATGTGTGGTGATTTACAACAGGCTTGTTACAACAGGAAATGTTTTCTTAAAAGTGTATTCTTCATAGATTGACAACTAACTTCTAATTAATGCTTTGTATCAACCAGGTTTTGTGCAAGTCTTTAACTTTTAATTGATCTTTATAGCAACTCTCCAAGGTATGGCCATGTTGTTAACCTTTTCTTATTTGTAACTTATGAGAAAACAGAAATTAGGTAAGTTAAACAAGTTAAAGTCATAATGCTAGGAAATGATGGTGCCAGGTGGTCAGTTTAGATCTGTTAATCTGTTTTAAAAGCCATGTTTGAAACTCCTCACTGCACTATGCTGATTTCACAGTTTATCTTAATGCTACAGAGAGGTCACTTATGCATTTGAATATAGGTAGTTTATTAGGAAGATTGGGCTTTTTGACAGGGCACAGCTGCAACCTGGCAAGCAGAACTTGGGCTCCCTGAAGGCCATAATTATGTATATGTAGGGAGACCATCTGTCCTGCTTTGCATGGGACTAAGGGGTTTTCTGGGACAGGACTTTTATGCTAAAACCAGGAAAATCCTGACCAAATCTGGAAAATTAGGAAACCTGTATGTCTCACTTCAATCTTACTAATCTTTGAGACAGAGTGAATATGTAGAGACACTAACAGTCGCCAAATAAAAAAGTAAAATAGCTTAATGTAAAGATTGTATTAATTTTCTTTATGTTGCCTACAGAAAAGTATCACAGAAAAGTTAGGCTTATTTGCCAGGCCTCCAGCCAGGCTTATAGCTGTAGGCAGGTGAAAGGCGACCATACATTGATATTTTTCTCCCATTCTTCCTCTCTCCCTGTACTTTTCTCTAAAAATAATAAAATATTTTTTAAAAGAAAAAATAAATAAAATTAGGCTTATTTGATTGGCCACTTGATAGAAAATACATTACAGTCTATAAATAGTATGCTGTAGAGTTTTGATATTTTTATTTGAAAAACTTATGGTAAATCTAGAAATACAGGGTTTTTTTTGGCAGCTGCAGAAAAGAATTTTTTTTTTAATATTTTATTTATTTTTCAGAGAGAGGGGATGGGAGAGAGGCAAAGAGGGAGAAAAACATCAATGTATGGTTGCCTTTCACCTGCCTCAAGCTACAGAGCTGACTAAAAACCTGATTTGCAACCTGGTTATGTTGCCCTGGCTGGGAATCGAACCAGCGACCTTTGGGTTTGCAGGTCAGCGCCTTAGAAAAGAATTTTTTTTTTCCATTTTTTAAATTTTTGTTGTATTACATCCATACCCTTTTTGCTCCCCTCTGTCCCCCTCCCCACCCACCCATCCCCCCCAAAGTCAATCCCACCTGTTGTCCATGTCCATGGTTCCTTTATACTAGGTTCTTGTCTAAGCTGCTCCTCTTCCCTACCTCTGCCTCCCCCCTCCCCCCAACCTCTTTCCCCCTGACCACTGAAGGCCTATTCACTGTATTCATACATTTGGTTCTGTTTTGCTTGTTGTTAGTTTTGTTCATTATTGTCCTGTAATGGGTGAGATCATATGATATTTGTCCTTCACTGACTGGCTTATTTCACTGAGCATAATACTCTCTAGTTCCATCCATGTTGTTGCAAAGGGTACAAGTTCCTTCTTTCTTTCTGCTATATAGAATTCCATTGTGTAAATGTACTTCAAAGTTTTTTGATCCAATCATCCACTGATGGGCACTTAGGCTGTTTCCAGCACTTGGCTATTTTAAATAGTGCCGCTATGAACATAGGTGTGCATAGGTTCTTATGAATTGGTGTTTCAGGATTCTTTGGGTATAGTCCAAGTAGTGGAATTGCTGGATCAAAAGGCAGTTCCATTTATAGTTTTTTAATGAAACCCCATACTGTTTTCCACAGTGGCTGCACCAGCCTACATTCCCACCAACAGTGTATGAAGGTTCCCTTTGCCCCGCATCCTCACCAACACTCGTTGTCTGTTGATTTGTTGATGATTGCCTTTCTGACAGGTTTTTAAAGTGTGGTTTAAATATATTTTTTGCCCTGGCAGCTGTGGCTCAATATATTGAGTGCCAGCCTGAGAACCAAGGGGTTCTCTCAGTTGCCATCTTTAGTCAGGGCCAGAAAAACACAGTGGTGCATGTGCCTCCACCCCCCTTATGTCCTGAGTCAAGACACACCCTGAAAGTCACTGTCAAGGCAGGTTTGGTTGTTTTGTTTTGTTTTGTTTTTGAAAGATCACCTGGAGACCAGTATGGGGGGCCAGTATCAGGTTTTGGGGAGTGTTGAGGGAAAGGGGCTACATCTGGACCCCCTAAGAAGCCGTTAGGAGCAAAGGAATGGAGACCCCTGGCCCTAGAAGACCTGAAGGAGTCCCACTGAGGACTTCTGCCAGTGCATTTTTAAACTTGCAAACCCCACAAGTTCCCAGCATTCTGTTGTTCTACCCAGGTTAATTTACATATCCCAGTGAGTGTTTTTTCTCAGGCAGGTTTCTGCCACGTACTGTTGTTCTGACCAGGTTCATTAGCACATTCCACTTTGGCCGCCCCTATACTTTGACATTTACAGCCTTTTGTTTGTAATGAAAGGATGGGACTGAGACTCAGGGTGGAATATTGGATGGGAGTTAAAGTAAAGAGGGCATCTTGGTCATTCTAGCCACTTCATGCTAACAAGGTCGTTATTTAAATGGGGATTTTGCGCCCATTCAGGTGGTGTATGTCTCAGCCTGGTGGATGAGCTAGTAATGGTAATCCCTCAGCGTCATGACTGAGTGGGTAGCCTTTGTCATGGCTTCTTTGATGGTCCTGTGAATCAAGCTTTGTGCATTGAGGGAAGGGGTGAGATTTCCCTTCTTTGTACCCTTGTTCCTAATTAACATAGACACGGTGAGACCAGACCCTTTTTGCAGCTGTGAATGCAAGGCTTGGGTTAGGCAGGCAAGGAATAGCATTACCTTCTGATAGGGGCTTACATGGCTGGCTGGAAAACAAACACAACAATTACTTTGTAAAGCAGATAGACTTGGGAGTGGTAGAGATGTAAATGTAGTAGTCAGGGTAAAGGGGGAAAAGATAATGATTGAGGCTATGGCTATTTGAAGAGAGGCCTAGTTAGGAGAACAGAACCTGGAAAATCCAGGACTTCTTGCTGCAGGCTAAAATATTGCCTTCTTCCCTCCAGAACCAAACCTGTGGGAATTGCACTGCAGGGATGGGACTGGGATCGATTTACAGTGTGCCTTTATCATTGCGTGGACATTTTCTTCTAACTGGTGGGAAAACCTAGCATTCTGTCCCAGTCTACGTCCCAGCTTATCCTCTTATGGGTTTCTTCTTGTGGCAAGCACCCTAGTGGCTTTTAAATAAATGCTTGACCCCTGCCTGTGGGTGCAGCAGCAATTTCTTGAGAGAGATTAAGACATTACTCTTACAAGGAGTATTCAGTATTACAAGGAGTATTCAGCAGTTTGAGGTGCTGACTTGTCAGCACACCTCTAAGATTTAAACTGACTTTTCTCCTGGCCAAGATTAGAGGCAGGAAAAACCAAGAAACTCATGTAGTGGGTCAAAGTGAGCTGTTTGTGAAAAGGACTCCCAAAAGCCAATACCCCTTTGGTCATCCCTGACTCTGTTAGGTGTCTAGATTTCTCCCCTGACTGTCTGAAACAGCCAAGAGGGCTCAGAGTGCTGGGTGACCTTATCTTGCATGTCCCTAGATGAGCCAGTTACATTATAGTGATGGGAGTTCCCAGTTAAAGGCCCCTGCATGTCTTAGGGATTGACCCAAGACACCTCTGCAAGGCCCCCACTCACATATAGATGCCCAAGAACTTTTGTCTTCAGAGACTGGGCAAACCTAAGCATTCATTTCAGATTTCATTGTTTCCTCTAAGAAGCATGGAAGGAGGGGAGTAGTGATGGTTGCAAGGCTGTGCGGTCAGTCAAGATTGAGAAATTAATAAGTGGCGCAGCATTTTAAGATAGTGGCTTGCCTAATACTAAAGGAGTTACCTGAGGCTCTGTCCTGGAGGTAGGCCTGAGGGCTAGTGCAGTCCCTGGGCAGCTTCCGCCCTCCACTGCTAACTCTGGGAGGTCAAAGCCAGGGTCTGTTGGGGTGGGTAACCAACATCTCAGTGCTTTGAGGGGCCCAAGAGCAATCAGACGTCCAGTGGCCCTCCAGTTTGCACAGGGAGCATGGTCCGGGAGGGGCTCATGGATCTGGACACTTAATTAGCCCAAGGTCCAGGCTTGCCACATTTGAAGCAGTCCCCTGGAAGGGGTCTGATTTGTGCCTTTTGACTGGTTAGGTTTACAGGACTCTTCAGAACAGAAGCTAGTAATTGGAAAGCCTAAGTTTGCAATTGTGCAGGTTCCTCATCTCTGTTGTTGAAGACCTTTAAAGCCTGCAACTAACTAATTTGGCCTAATTTGAGAGCTAGCCTGCCTTTACTTTTTGGAATTTTTGGCTTAGTCCAGAGCTGGCTGGGAGAGGTCAGAGAAGGAGAAGGGAACATAAACCCTTATAAGACCCTGAGATCCCAAAAACTTCCCTGAGGGGAAGGATGGATTACTGTCAGGGCTGAAGCTGAAGGGGGAGGGAGCACTAGTTGGCCCTGACTTGGAGGCAGAGTCAGGAGCAAAAGGGGACTTATCAAAAGCAGCAGCTGCTCCGCCTGGGCCTGGCCATCAGCTGGGCAGAGAGGAACACAGGGAGGGACACCTGCCATGCTGAGTTAGAAGAGGGAGAGAAATTGTATTCCCTTTAGGTAAGGGGCAGTTCCCAATCTGCTGGCCCCTGTGGAGGGGATGGAGAGGAGGATTTTGTGAGTGGAACATCATGTAAGGGACTCCAGACCATTTGCCAATATGCCTGAGGAAGTCGTCAAGGTCTTCAGTAAGTAAGGATTCTAGAGTCTTCATTTTACCGAAGACCCTAATTGAAGGGTCCAGAGGCTCTGACAGAGACAGTCCAAAGGGTTGTCCTTTGTAGGCAGGGACTGAAATGTTCCTACGGTGCTGAAAGTCGACTCAAAGGGTGAGAACAAGATGAGAAGAATCAGTAGGATTAAGGGGTATCTCCACTTAAGCCAAGCTGATTTCAGAATGAGAACTGAATTGTCCAGAGGGTAGGCATCCCCAGCCTCCCTAAAAGTTCCGAGGAGCCACCGTAGGCTCAGCGGAAAACCAACGTAGGCCTAGGATTTTCCTGCACAAGCACACAGTGGCTTGTAAGAAATGAGACAGTCAACTTGATGAGAGACTTACCCAGTGAGATGAAACTCAAGTTGGTGGATGTCCAGTGTGGATGGAGAGCAGGCCACGGAGAGAAAAAGATGGGCAAATCTCTCCAGCTAGGCAGGAGGTGAGGGGTGGAGAGGGCCACCTGCATCAGGGCGTTAGCCTGAAGGCTGCATGGCTCACTGCTTCCCAGGTTGCAAGGCACCAAAGATACCTTATCTGAATCCCTTCCAGGTTTCGGCACCTTAATGCCAAAGCAGCCTTGCTGTGAGAAAGCACCTGGAGACATGTGGGAGCAGGCAGTGGGTTTATTGGGGGTTGAGCAGGAGGGGCTGCTCCTGGGCCTCCATGCGAGGGTCTATGGAATAGGAAAATGGAGACTCCCAACCCTCATGGGGCTACAGGAGTCCCACGAGGGAGTTCTGGCATCAGATATCTTATTAGGGCATTGTCCCTTGGAAAGTGTTTTTCTCAAGCAGATTCCTAAGAATCCTGTAGTTCTGACCAGGTTTGTTAATACATTCCAACCTGGCTGCCACTATACTCTGGAAGTATTCAATCTAAATAATACCTGCAAATTAATGTTAAAAAGACAAACAACCCAGTAAATAATGGACAAAGACTTGAATAGACACTTCACAACGAAAGATGTGGCCAATAAGCACACAGAAAAATGCCCAACCTTATTAATCATCATGGAAATATATATTAAGTCACATCTACTAGAAGGTCTAAAATGAAGATTGACAACATAGTGTTGGTAAGCTTGTGGAGCAACCAGTGCTGTTGCACATTGCTTCTAGAAATGTCTAAATGGGAACATCTGCTCTGGCAAAACTGATTTGGCAGATTTTTAAAAACAGCTCTTTTGAGATATAATTTTTAAATAATAAAATATTCATTTTAAGTGTGTTCAGTGAGTTTTAGTAAATGGATACAGTCATGAAATTACCAACACAATAAAGATATATAATACTTCTATCAGTTTCATGCCCATTTATATAGTAAATTTTCCCCGTTCCCTCATCCCCAGGCAGCTACTGATCTTTCTGTTAGTGTAGTTTTGCCTTTTGTAGAATTTCATAAAAACGAAATAAAGCATTATGTAGTATTTTATGTCTGGCTTTTTTTACTTATCAAAAAAATTTTAAAGATTATTAATGCTGCATTTAAAAATTGGCAAAAGATTTAAACATTTTATTTACAAAAGAAGATAATCAGTATCACTAGTCATGAGGAAAAAAAACAGATTGAAACCACAGTGAGTTAATAGGTTATCCCCATCAGAACAGCTAAAATTAAAGACCGACCATACAAATGTTGGCAGCTTGAATTCAAATACACTGTTGGTGAGAATGCAAAATGATGTAGCTACTTTCGAAAATAGATTGGCAGTGTCAGGGCAGCCTCACTCTGAGAGGTCACCTGAGGCTGATGTGGCAGCAGGCAATGGGTTTATTGGGGGTTGACAGGGCAGGGCTGCTCCTGGACCACTGGAGGGCCCATGGAAGCAGGAGAGCGGAGGAGACTCCTGGGCCTCCTTTCCAGCCTGTGGGAGTCTCACTGAGGACTTTTGCAGTGACTGATTAGGGTATTGTCGTCCCTTGGTCAGTGTCAACACCTATCAGCAAGTGTTCTTCTCAAGCAAACCCTGACCAGGTTCATTAACAGATTCCACCCTGGCTGCCTCTTGCACTTTTTTTAACAGGCAGATTTTTTTCTTAAGTTAAACCTACACTTTCCATATTATCATCGTTCACTTCAAGGTGTTAAAAACCAAGATTTTCACTGACATGCTGAATTTTAAAAATATATATATAATTCCATTTTATGAGTTCTACAATAAGTAAAACTAATTGTATTACTTTTCTATTGCTGTCATAACAAACTATCAAAAACTTACGAGGTTTAAAGAAGGTAAATTTGTTGTTATAGTTCTATAGGAAGATACAGTGGCAGGGTGAGGAAAATTGACTGGGAAGGGATGGATATGTGGGAATTTTCTGGCAGAGTAGAAATGTCCTATATCGTGATAGAGGTGTATGTTGTTACAAAGATATATATATTTGTCAAAAATACACAGCTGGCCCTGGCTGGTGGCTCAGTGGATTGGCATTGGCCTGTGAACCCAAAGGTCACTGGTGCACTTCCCCAGTCAAGGCACATAACCAGGTTACAAGCCAGGTCTGTAGCTGGAGGCAGGTGAAAGGCAACCATACATTGATGCTTCTCCCTTTCTTCCTCCCTCCCTGCCCTTCTCTCTGAAATAATAAAATCTTTAAAATAAAAAAAAATAAGTACACAGCTAAGGTGAGTGCATTTCAATGTATGTAAGAGTATTGTTAAAAATAAAAAACAAATGAGATGGGCATTAGGAATGGGTGGAGTAATAACTGAAACAAGAATGGTAGAGTGTTATTTTTTGAAGTTAGTAATGAGCACCTTGGGGCTCATTATACCACTCTGGTTGCTCTGGGTTTTATTTATTTATTTTTTTAAAGATTTTATTTCATTATTTTTAGAAAGAGGGGAAAGGAGAGAGACATCAATGTATGGTTGCCTTTCACCTGCCTCCAACCACAGACCTGGCTGGAGACCTGGTTTGCAACCTGTTTATGTGCCCTGGCTGGGGAATCGAACCTGCGACCTTTGGGTTCACAGGTTGGCGCCTTAACCACTGTGCTACCAGCCAGGGCTTGGTTGCTCTGTTTTAATTTGGAACTTTTCATATTCAAAAATTAAAAGAATGCTCATTTAATTCTAAGTAGTTAAGTCACTAAATGCCATGAAAATGTTTATTTTAAAATTGAATCTGATTTATTTCAAGTATTAATATTAATATATCAAACTTTGTAGTAATAACTAACATCTCTTAGCAGCCATGAAGAACTGTACTCAGCTCGCCCTTATGGAGCTCTGGATTCAGGTTTCAATAGTGTTGACAGTGGTGATAAGAGATGGTCAGGGAATGAAGTAAGTGTCATTTTCTTCTGCATGTTATAGCTCCTGATTAAGAGAAAATAAAATGATAAAAAATGAAAAGTTTTTAAATTAGGCTCAATTTACCATTCCAGAAAATACAGAAGAGCTAAGATAAGGGTAAAAACCCCACGTAGTCATACCATTCAAAAATGGTATTTTCTTTACCATCTTTTTACCATGTATGTTTTATGTGTTTAGCACCTCATTGTCTTGTATAAATGGTTTTATATCCTAAAAACGTAAGCAGTAACTAACAGTGGGTAATGAGGTAGGAACCTTAGTGAAGAACATCCACAGGCTCAAGATAAACAATTTTCTCAGCTAGTTTGTATCATTTTCTCTTTTATTTAGTTACTACTATTATGTTTTCTCTTTGAAAGTTACTGAGATATAATAGTTTAATTATAGATTGGGTTAAATGATTAAATAAACATTTATAGTAAGACCTATCATTCATAACATTGTTTTATTGGAAGTCCAAAGCAAATTAATTTCAAACAACCTCCGATTTGGAATTTGGAATTGCTTCTGTGTGTATATGTGGGTGGGCATGTTCATAATTCGGCTGTATCCATACAGGTACATATATGTAGGTACTTGAAGTTCACCTACATATGTGTACATAGTCATATATGCTCTTCTATTTTTTAAAAGCTTTTATTCATTATTTTTAGAGGGGAAGGGAGGGAGGAAGAAAGGGAGAGAGAAACATCAATGGATGGTTGCCTTTCGTGTGCCTCCAGCTGGGGACCTGGCTGGAGACCTGGCCTGCAACCCAGGTATGTACTCTGACTGGGAATCAAACCTGAGACCCTTGGGTTCGCAAGCCTGTGCTCAGTTCACTGAGTCACACCAGTCAGGGTTATTTTTTTTTTAAATTGTGGTCAAATACATGCATAATTTATCATTTTAACCATTTTTAAGCATACATTTTGGTAGCCTCAAGAACAGTCACATTGTTGAGAAATTGTCACCACTTTGAGTATTCAGAACTTTCCTGCTATTTCTTCTTATTAATTTTAATGAGTTTCTGTTATAGCCATGCTTTTAAATACTTTCTTGTCTAAAGTGTAAGATGATTTTTTAATGTTTCTGCTATTTTCTTTTAAGCCTACAGATGAATTTTCAGATTTACCTCTTCGAGTAGCAGAAATTACTAAAGAACAAAGACTACGAAGAGAAAACCAGTACCAAGAGAACCGCAGCAGTTTAGTAGTAACAAATGGTGGAGGTAAACATAGTTTCTGATTGATATCTGAAGGCTCTATAATCACTCTTTTGTTTTTAAGTTTAGTTTTTAATTCTAACCTGAGGAAATGTTATTGATTTGAGAGAGAAAGGAAGGGAGGAGAGGGAGAGAAAAAGAAATGTCAGTGTGAAAAACATCCATTGATTGCCCTGACTGGTGGCTCAGTGGATTGGCACTGGCCTGTGAACCCAAAGGACGCTGGTGCACTTCTCCAGCCAGGGCACGTAACCAGGTTGCAAGCCAGGTCTCCAGCCAGGTTCTTAGCTGGAGGCAGGTAAAAGGCAACCATACATACATTGATGCTTCTCTCCCTTTCTTCCTCCCTCCCTGCCCTTCTTTCTGAAAATAATGAATAAAATCTTAAAAAAACAAAAAACCTGAGAGCTGCATGAGGTTGGACCCCACCCCTCTCATTTCAAAAAACCAAAAACAAAAATAGTGTCTCTATCTGGGTTGGCCAATATGGTAGACACTAGCCACATGTGGTTATTGAACATTTGAAATGTGACTTTTCTGAATGGAGATGTACTAAAAGTGTAAAACATCAGATTTTAAAGACTTTGCATGAAAAAAGAATGTAAAATATTAACAATACTTTATATTATATTTAATAATGATAATATTTTAGATAATTGGACAAAATAAAATACATTATTAAAATTAGTCACTTTTTCTCTTTTTAAATTTAATTTTATTGTTGTTGTATTACATCCATCCCATTTCCCCTCCCCTCTCTCCCCTTCCCCACTCACCCACTCACCGCCATAGTCAATCCCACTTGTTGTCCATGTCCATGGTTTTTCCATGCTAGTTCCTTGTAAAATTAGTCACTTTTTCTTTTGACTTTTTCACAACTGTGGCCAGTAGATAAGTTTAAATTACATATTTGGTTCACTTCTGTGGCTTACATTGTATTTCTCTTGAAAACATGATTTACTTTCTTGGGAAGTAGTCATAACAAAATGAATTATTTAATCACACAAGTTTTAGCACATTGGGAAAAATTGCATTTCTGTTTCCTTGATTCTAATGTGGGTGTACCTATTAATGTAACTCTAGTAGCTCGAATTTATTTTTTTATAGTAACTGCAATTATGGGATACTTCAGATTTACTGTTCCTCAAAACTGCAATGTTTAGGCATTCTGTAGACCATCATGCAATAATAATAGCTGGGGTTAAATACATCTCTGGAGAAACTGGCAAGCTTCTTTTTTCCTAGTGTGCTATTTTAACAGGCTTTTTAAAATGATTACTTTCTAAACTTAAAAATAATGGGGCACTCACACTTATTAGAAGAAATAATTATTTGGTTAAATCTTATTTATATGCTTCTTCTACCCTAAAACATTGTGAAAAGGAAAAATTCACTTAATGATTTTCTTTTATCCATAAACTGCTACAAAATATCTACAGTGCTGACCTCTAGAAAATATTTTTTCTTTTTCTTTTCTTTTCTTTTTTTTTAAGATTTTAGTCATTGTTTTCAGAGAGAAGGGCAGGGAGGGAAGAAGAAAGGGAGAGAAGCATCAATGTATGGTTGTCTTTCACCTGCCTCCAGCTAAGGACCTGGCTGGAGACCTGGCTTGCAGCCTAGTTATGTATCCTGACTGGGGAAGTGCACCAGTGACCTTTGGGTTCGCAGGCCAGTGCCAATCCACTGAGCCACCAGTCAGGGCCAGGAGGGGGGGGATTATTTATTTATTTATTTATTTTTATATATTTTTAAGATTTTATTTATTGTTTTTAGAGAGAGGGGAAGGGAGAAAGGCAGAGAGGGAGAGAAACATCAATGTATGTTTGCCTCTTACCTGTCCCCAGCTACAGACCTGGCTGGAGACCTGGCTTGCAACCTCATTATGTGCCCTGGCTGGGGAATCAAACCAGAGACCCTTGGATCCTCAGGCTGGCACCTTATCCACTGTGCCACCAGCCAGGGCTTGAAAATAATTTTCAAAATAGAAAAATTTTGTTCTAGTTATGGAAAAGAGCTACAGGAAGGGATGCAATCAGACCTATTTCTTTATTGCCAAGTTTACTTTCTTCCCACGCTTACTCTTCTTTTGAGTTGATTCTTAGGTTTTTTGACTCTCGCCTCTTCAAAGAGATAGATGATTACTCCCAAATCTAAAACATGGGGAAAGAACCTAAAAAGAAGAGGTACCTTTCACTGTTTAAAATTATTCATCCTTTGTCTCACAAACTTAGACTGTTTTATTTTAAACAGTGAAGAACCCTGGCTGGTGGCACAGTGGATAAGGCGCTGGCCTGTGAACCCAAAGGGCGCTGGTTCGGTTTCCAGCCAGGGCACATAACCAGATTGCAAGCCAGGTCTCCAGCCAGGTCCATAGCTGGAGGCAGATGAAAGGTAGCCATACACTGATGTCTCTCTCCCTCTCTGCCTCTCTCCTTACCCCTCTCTCTAAAAATAATAAATAAAATCTTCAAAAATAATAAAACAATGAAGAACAATATTAGAGGGCTGTATTCTAATAATTACCATTTAGTGACTTGGGACTAAGATTTATTTGGAGGCTATTTTTGTGAGGAGTCATGGACCAAATAAAGGCATTACACTATTTAAAGTTCTCATTTCTTCCACTTCCAGAATAGGAAATGTTAGGGAAAAGGAAATAATGCAATTTAATGTCTCTCATTCGTTCTCTGACTTGAATGATTTTCTGATGTGTGTGATGTGGACAGTGGAACAGGATCTGGATCAGATTGACTACATTGATAGCTGTGCTGCAGAGGACGAAGAGGACGAGGTGAGACAACCCAGGGCACTGGACTCAGACAGCCTCAGTTCACGGTTTATGGCGTATATTGAGCAGCGGCGAATCTCTCATGAGGTAGTACACACATTCAAGCCTAACTATGTTGCTATGCCCTAGTAACAATAAATTTCTGTCATAACGGTGATTTGTTGATTTTGACCTAATTATTTGGTTTATTATGTTCAGTTCCAACTTCATTACTTATTTTTTCAGATTCAGTTTTAAAAATCAGTCATCTCAAATAGGGTTTAGGGTTATTTTTCAAATTAAAAAAACATTAGAATTTTGAAAAAGGAAGTAAAGTGTACTAATAATATTCTGTGCCTTTGAAGAAAATGGAAAGCAATGTGATACTTATCACTGTTCTTACTGCTTTTTTAATAATAGTTTTTATTGTATTTTTCCCCCTTATACCTTCTTTCACCCCCACCTAATCACCTCTTTCCTGCAGTCACCACACTGTTGTCATGTCCTTGAGTCCTCTTTCTTTTCGCTGGAACCCTCCATCCCCAATCCTCTCCCAACAGAGCTGTCATCCTGCTCTGTATGAGTCCGTCTGTTTTGCATATTGGTTCAGTTTGTTCATTAGATTCCACATGTGAGTGAGATCATATGGTATTTGTCTTTCTCTGACTGGTTTACTTGGTGTTTCCAAGTCCATCCACTGTTGCAAAGGGTAAAATGTTTTTTAACATTTACACAACATTCCATTGTGTAAATATCTCATAGTTGTTTTATCCACTCATCTACTGATGGACACTTGGACCACTTCTACATCTTGACTATTAAAAATAATGCTCGCCCTGGCTGGTAGCACAGTGGATAAGGCGCCGGCCTGCGAACCCAAAGGTCGCAGGTTCGATTCCCCAGCCAGGGCACATAACAAGGTTGCAAACCAGGTCTCCAGTCAGGTCTGTGGCTGGAGGCAGGTGAAACGCAACCATACATTGATGTCTCTCTCCCTCTCTGCCTCTCTCCATTCCCCTCTTTCTAAAAATAATGAAATAAAATCTTAAAAAAAAAAAAAAAAGATTCTCTCTTTAAAAAAAAAAATAATAATGCTGCAGTGAACATAGGGTGCTTATAGTCATTCAAATTAGCATTTTGGGTTTCTTCAGATAAATTTCCAGAAATGGAATTGCTGGGTTATAAAGCAGTTCCAGCTTAAATTTTTTTAGGTAACTCCATGCTGCTTTCCACAGTGGCTGCACCAATCTGCATTCCCACCAACAGCTCAGAAGGGTTCCTGTTCTCCACATCCTCACCAGCACTTGTTTGTTGATTTATTGACAGTAGCCATTCTGACAAGTGTATTGTTACTGATAAATCATGTTTTGATCAGTAATTAAGAATTGAACCAAACTGATGACTTTTGAAACAACATCTAAATTTAACCATAGAAATTTTTTTGTCAGTCCATCCTCTCCTTCAAATCTGATTACTTGGATTTGAATTTTGGAACCTGGGGATGTTAGTCATATACTTGGGAACTGGGAGTTTTCCTTCCCTAAAGGGAGAGCCTGAGCATCAAAAAGTGAAAAGAATTCCTCTGGATTGTTTGTCTCATGCTTCATTCTAACATCAGTTTTATGTTAAGATGCTTCTTGGTACTGGGTCAGTTATCTTGCTAACTTGCCTGTTTCTCACACTTTGTTCATTATTCTGTTGTCTCTGTTGGTGCTAATGGATATCTAAGTCCTAAAACTGTTCCATTTTCTGAATACTTTATACAGTATACACCTTTGTAGGCCAGATGGCAGTGGGTCTTCCTGGTTTTTTTTTTTTTTTTTTAAAGATTTTATTTATTATTCTCAGAGAGGAACAGAGAGAGGCAGAGAGGGAGAGGGACATCATGTATGGTTTCCTTTCACCTGCCTTCAGCCATGGACCTGGCTGAAGACCTGGCTTGCAACGTGGTGATTACGTGCCCTGGCTGGGGAATTGAACCAGCGACCTTTGGGTTCGCAGGCCACCACCTTATCCACTGTGCCACTAGCCAGGGCTTCCTGGTTTTCTACAAGTAGGATAGGATAGTCATTAGATGTGGCATTCACTGAGACAGGAATGACCAGACCTATAGAATTTTTATAATGAGCTTAATTGCATTGGCCCTTTTATGCTCAGTTATAGAGACTATAACTTATTTGCCGTTAAAATTCTTGAGTGTCTCTTATAGTGTAGCATTGAGTTGCCTTATGAAACAAATGAGCATTCAGTTCACTGCAGAATCTCTGCCAATTTTCCAAGAGTCTCAAGTAGAAATAGCATTCTTCAATATATCTAGTCAGCATAATAAAATGGCTTCATTTCAGTGCGTGTGTTGTTAGTGTCTGGAATAGGTCCCAAGCTGTGAGCAGAGTTATTGAGAAACACTTGGGCCTTTTTTTGAGAATCATGAAATAGAGAATAATCACTTTTTAATGGGACATATTATGGGTAATACTATCACTCTTTTAAAAAATCCTTTGGGTTCCCTATCTGAAGGGTTGATGTTCGAAAAACACTCTTATATTTAAAGTTAGATAAAGTTATATAAACCAAAGTCCTGCAACACAGAGATAGCAGAGTGTACGAGGTGATTTGAAGCCACCGTGGTTCAGTCTTCAGGCTATAAACGTCCCTGCAAAAGCAACTAGTTCGTAATCAAGTTAAAATTAACAATGCACATTATAATCTTAAAGGGAATCCTTTTTCTTTTCTTGCAGTCTTTCTCTTTTATCATCTGTGGTTAATTAGGCTGTATAAATGAGGTGATAATACCTATTATTATACTGGTGAAAAGTTGTACTACCGTTTCTTTAATCCATTATATTGGCGAGTTTGTAATAATATGTTTTTAATTCCTGTTACTTATTATGAATGACAGTCTTTATGTCATAAGATTGTGTCATAAGGCTTTCTAAAATTTGCCATCTATAAAAAATAAGATAAAAATAGATCAGTATTATTTTAGATGGTTTAATAACCCATGAAGAAATATTTTTATGTTCTTTGATACAGTCTGAAAATGGATTGTTAAAAAACTAATCTATTTGAGATTTTAAACAGCAATTTTTTTAAAAAATTATTTATTTATTTTTAGAGAGAGATGTCAGGAAGGAGAAAGGGAGGAAGAGAAACATTGATGTTGCAAGAGATACATCAATTAGTTGCCTCTCACACACCCCCTGCTGAGGCCCTGCCCGAAACCCAGGCATGTGCCCTAATTGGAAATCAAACCTGTGACCTTTTGGTTTGCAGGTTGGCACCCAATCCACTGAGCTACACCTGCAAGGGCCAGCTAGTGTTTAATTTTATTATAACATCCCTTACAAGCCCTGGCTGGTAGCACAGTGGTTAAGGCACCGGCCTGCGAACCCAAAGGTGGCAGGTTCGATTCCCCAGCCAGGGCACATAACCGGGTTGCAAACCAGGTCTCCAGTCAGGTCTGTGGCTGGAGGCAGGTGAAATGCAACCATACATTGATGTCTCTCTCCCTCTCTGCCTCTCTCCCTTCCCCTCTTTCTAAAAAATAATGAAATAAAATCTTTAAAAAAAAAACCATCCCTTACATATGTAGAAATTTTATGATAAAATAGAATATGACTTAATTTATAGAATGACATTTTTTTCAAGAATTAGACCAATGTCACATTCATATTCATTTTATTGTGGAAATTTCATCTACTTCTTGGCAGTAATTTCTGATAATCATAGTATAAAACAGGGCAGTAAGTTACTGGCGGTTACATACTTGGAGAGATTTTTTTTTTAAGCCATATTGAAATAATTCCATGTTACTTGCAATAACTCTTAGAAAAATCAACTGCAGTTAAGGAAAAAGAAAAAAGTAAGAAAACGTGGATGTATATTACATAGAATACATGCAGTCTCTCATGCTATCTTTTGGGTTTTTTTTTTTTAAGAATTTTATTATTTTTAGAGACAGAGAGGGAGAGAGACATCAATGCATGGTTACCTTTCACCTGCCTCCAGCTAAGGACCTGGCTGGAGACCTGGCTTGCAACCTGGCTATGTGCCCTGGCTGGGAATCAAACCAGTGACCTTTGGGTTTGAAAGCCAGTGCCTTACCCACTGTGCCACCAGCTAGGGCCATGCTATCTTTCTTATTGTTACAAAATATGTGCTTGTTTGTGAGTGTATAATATATAGATTTTGTTAGCAATTTATGTTGTAAATAGCAACCAGCTGGTAGTTGGTATGTTGAAAAATTAGTCAATCTTTAGGTTAGAAAAGATGCTTAGAATGAAGACCAATTTAGGATGGAAGTTGCAAACTACTAAACTATATGATTCATCATGTACCTAGGCAATATATATTCTCATATTAGCATGTAAATAAATGAGATTCCTTTCAAATAGATAGTGGAAATATACATTTCTAGTTATGAAGGCCCCCAAATTGGGGATGCGTAGGAAAATGTATTAATGCTATAGTAAACTTTATTATTGAAATGTGGATGTACCTAATCTCTACCTCAACAGACTCTTAAATAGTTCAGTGGTTAGTTTAGGACCACATGGGAAGTCAACCACAAGTTCAAAAAATAGCTAAAATGCTATTCTACATTTCTTATTTTTTACCTTAAATTAGTAGATAATTTCTGACCTGTGGGGACCAGATGAGCACTGCAAGTGCCATTATTTCTGAAGGCTTGTACTTGTAAAACACATGTAGAAGAAAAACAGAGGGTATTGAAAGAAGTAAGACCTATGGATGGCAAAAAAAAAAAAAAATCAATCTAAGATGGAACACTCCAAAAATAAAAATGTGTAGTTCCAGTAACTTAAAATAAAGTTGAGTTGTATGATTTTGGAAGGGGTGGGATCTGACTCAGAAACGGAATTCATTTATTACTATGGGTTTGTCATTGTGTCTAGGACAGCATACACAAAAGTGATTTCTGCAATACACCATTTCTGTGATATATTTCACAAAAATAACATTCCAGAGTAAAATAAGTATTAATGGAAAAAATGCTTAATTTACTCCCATTTATCTAAAATACTGTCATTTGGCCCTGGCTGGTGGCTCAGTGGATAGGCACCAGCCTGCGAAACCTCAAGGTCTCTGGTTCGATTCCCAGCCAGGGCACATAACCAGGTTGCACTCCAGGTCTCCAGACCAGTCCATAGTTGGAGACAGGGGAAAGGCAACTATACATTGATGTCTGTCTCCCTCTCTGCCTCTCTCCCTTCCCCTGTCTCTGAAAATAATAAAATCTTTTTTAAATAATAAATTAAATACATTTAACATGTAATCATTATATAAGTTGCTGGCATATTTTAATTTTTTATTAACTCTTCAAAATTCAGTATGTACTTTAAATATGTATAAAAATTGTACATGTGTAAACGTGTTTGTGCATGTGTTTGGTAATATTGCAATTGATATTACTTAAAAAGGTAATTCTTTAAACAAATGAATTAAGCATTTTAAAATGATGAAAAGAAAATTTTGTATTAATACGATTTGAGAGGCTGACAGAAGGTAGTAATTAAATGCTAAATTGTATGGATGTAAAGAAAATAAAGTAGTACACATCGGTGGTTACAGAATAGACAGGGGGATGTTAAGAAAAATAAAGGAAATTGGGCCCTGGCTGGTGGCACAATGAATAGAGCCCCCAGCCTGCAAACCCAAAGGTCACTGGTTCAATTCCCAGCCAGGGCACATAACCAGGTTGCAAGCTAGGTCTCCAGCCAGGTCCATAGCTGGAGGCAGGTGAAAGGCAACCATACATTGATCTCTTTCCCTTTCTGCCTCTCTCCCTTCCCCTCTCTAAAAGTAATAAATAAAATCTTTTAAAAAAAGAAAATAAAGAAATGGAGAAGCCAAAGAACTTACATGCATGACTCATGAACATGAACTAAGGGGAGCATTGCTGGAGGGAGTAGGGGGGCAAAGAGGGAAAAATTGGGACAACTGTAATAGCAAAATGAATAAAATATATTTTAAAAATAAAATAAGAATAAAAAGCCATATTGACTGAAATTAGAATAATTATTTTCTCATTAGTATTCCAAAATTGTATCTCATTTTCAATGATCCTCATACTCAGGACAGCTTTAGCCCTTTAGAATAACTCACCAAAGATTTTCTAGTTATATATGATGTACCTATTTGTTGGAGCTAGATTATAACTAATTTTACATTTGAGTTTTAGATATACTTTTTAGATAAGTTTTTTTTATTCAAGAATACTTATTTTGATGATTATTTTTAGTATTGAACTAAGACTGTATTTTTTCTGTAAATTTTCATTTGATAAAATACCTGCTGTGATAACCTTCCATCTTTTACCTTTGAATTATAATTTTATTTTTCAGTATGTGGCCCATATCACTAAAGTCAGTTATATTCCTCAGTAATGTTTTTTATCTAGATATTCCATCAACACCCCCAGGACTATATGTATAACTAACATAAGTAACAATTTATAATAATGAAGAAGAAATGTGATCTACCCAATGAACTCCCTGTTATTATTAGTAGGGTAGGTAGGAATTTCTGTTCTAGATGGAATGTTTGTACTAGATTACCTCTATAATCCTTTTCAACTCTAACATCTTATGATGCATTTATACTGTATGACCACTATAATTTATATAATGCACTGAGAAGGAAATCTATTTTTGTGAAAATAAAATAAACATTTTTGTATTATGAGCAGTTTTGTGTTACCAAAGTATTAAGGTAGCCTATAACATGTTAAACATAAAAATTCACATTTGAAGATTCTGTTTGTAGTATTTTTTATTTTAGTGTAATATATGTGTTCCTAAATGCCAAGTTGAATGTGAAAATTGTGTAATTACAGTGTTCCAAGTCCATATGTTAAATTGATTTATTTCTGGTGTTTTTGTTGTTGTTTGTTTGTTTGTTCATTGGTGTAGGGTTCACCAATAAAGCCAGTACCCATGAAGGAGTTTCAAAAAACAGAAGATATGAGAAGATACTCACTTCAAAACAGGTTTGAAAAACCAATTCTATTCATTTATTTCTGTCTTAAAACTTAATAAAAAGTATGAGATGATTTCGGTTTTGTGTAGATGTAGATATAATGAAGACATGTAGATTCTGTGTGTTTTAGATACTGTGTATTTAGAGCTGAGAGATAAAATGCCTTTGCGCTCATGTAAGGGCAAAACAAGTAAAATTTATTGATTCTAAATTCAGATCACCTAAGGCATTACCTAAACAATTATTTGAAGATACTTAATAACAATGAGATTTTATGGTGATATGTTTGAATTTAGGCACAAAGACAGCTAAATGAAATTCCCAGCCTTTGCTTTTTGCTTCCTGTCTATTTTTATGAACTCTTAAAGCAGTAGACTTGACATGTCTATTTTTAAACAATGGTAAATTTACTATGTGGAAGTGTCATATATAATTCTTTACTTAATATTTGACAGGATATTATAGTTGTTTAGGGCACTGAGACATAGATGGATAAAGAAAATGAGTTGCCCTGACTGGTGGCACAGTGGATAAGGCCCCCAGCCTGTGAACCCAAAGGTCACTGGTTCAATTCCCAACCAGGGCACATAACCAGGTTGCAAGCCAGGTCTCCAGCCAGTTCCATAGCTGGAAGCAGGTGAAAGACAACCATACATTGATGTTTCTCTCACTGCTTCTCTCCCTTCCTCTCTCTCTCTGGAAATAATAAATCTTTAAAAAAAGAAAAAAGAAAATGGGGAGAATAATTAAAGAATTTGATAGCTTGGCTTTTTATAGTCTTATCAGTCTGTTTATAGCTATTTAAATTTTATATCTTTGAAATGATCTTCTGGTGGCTTTTTAGTTGCTTGTCTACTTGTACTGAGAGTATGGTCTTCTGAGAATCCACTTTTTTGCAGGGATTTGCTATTACATATGCCCACTTTGGATGGATGTGGGCTCCATCTCCCATCCCTCTTAGTTCCTATACTCATTCTAAGTAACGCTCAAGATCTCCAAGATTTAGTAGAAGCCCTTAAGGTGAAAGTCAGTTTCTTTTTGCTCAGTTGCGTTATGTATTAGTTTTCTTTTTCTTCCCTAAAGCCCACCCTGTATTAGTTTTCTAATGCTTATGTAATATAATAAATAATCACACATAGCCATTTAAAACATACCCACTTATTATATCACAATTCTGCTGGAGAGAAATCTTGACAGAATTTTCTTGGTTCTCTGCTTAGTCTCACAAGGCCAAAGTCAAGGTGTTGACTGGCCTGGGTTCTTATCTGGAGACCCTAGGGGAGAATCCACTTCCAGGCTTATGTAGGTTATTGGCAGAGTTCAGTTCCCTGCCGTAACAGACTGAGGTCCCTGTTACGTTGTTGGCTTTCAGCCTCTAAAGTCCACCCACATTCATGGTTCCTTCTCTGTCAAGCCAGCAATGGTGGGCCAAATCCTTCTCACATTTTGAATGTCCTCTGGTTTCCCTTTCCACTGCATCTCATGAACTCTTGCTTTCCTCTTCTTCTTTTAAGGGCCCATATGATTACATTAGACCCACCTAGGTAATCTCCCCATTTTAAGGTCAGCTGATGAGTAACCTTAATTTCATCTGCAAAGGCCTTTTGACATATAATGTATTCATTGGAATAAGCATTGCCAGGTGAGGAGATCATAGGGGCCAAAAATCTGCCTATCAAACCATAACCTAGAGTTGCTATTTTTACTTCTTTTTAGAATTTGTGGGTTCTTTATTTTTAATGTCACTTCAGCAGGATTTTAAACAATTATTTTATTCAAAATTTTAGTTGTTTCCTTTGAAAGAGTCGTTCAGAGTGTCTGGTCTGTCACAGTGCTGGAAACTGAAGCCATGATTACAGTCGTCCCTCATTATCCACAGGAATTGGTCCTAGGACCACTGTGGATTCCACAATGTGCAAGTCTTAATTGGCTCTCCGTATCTCCAGGTTCCACAGTGGGGGATTCAGCCAACCATGGATTGAAAATGTTGGTTGAATTCTGATGTAGAACCCAGAGATACAGAGGGTGGACTGTATTTTTAAATGGGCATTTCAGATCATTAGCCCTTAATATTGTCTTTGGATAGGAGCTCAATACTTTATTCTGACAACCAGTTGAGCTCATAGATCAATGCATAGTTGAAAAACATGGGTTTGAACTGCACTGGTCCATTTATATATGGATTTTCTTTTTCAATGACTACTTGCTCTGTTTTTCATGATTGGGAGTCCCCGAATGTGGAAGGGCAACTATATGCACTTGATCAGTGCCGTGTTATGTAGGTGACATGAGTGAGCATCTGTGTGTATTGGTATCAGCTGGAGATGGGTGGAACTGGAACCAGTTTCCCACAGATACTGAGGGTGTCGAAAGTTATAGGTGGATTTATGACTGCAAGAGAGACAGGATTGGTGCTTCTAACCCCCATATTGTTTAAGTGTCAACTGTACTTAATTTGTTTAGTTAGATATTTGCTCAATGTCTGTGTGGCAAGCATTTTTCTAGGTATCAAGAAGTAGCTGTGAACTTTAGTCAAAGTTCCCATCCTCCTAGAGCTTGTATTAAAATGGAATCCTATTAATTAGGACCTAGAAAAACCAAATCACCTGGAGATGACTGGTAACTCTCAGGCTACTAAAACCTGTCTTAACCATAAAATCTTATCAGCCCTCGAGTCACAAAGACTCAAAGGCATTGAGGCAATTTAACAAACTATTAATTGCCTGGAAGTCATTGCTGGAAAGAAAGTTGCTTACCCTTTCCTCTTACTTTCCTTCCCTCTGCTCACCTACCAGTACATTGCTTCCTACACCCGTCCCTTGCACACCTAGATACTGCCTGCCTGGGGGATAATAACAGCAGGGGGATAAATTACAATAAATTGGGAAGTATTTTATAGTTACTTGCCAAGATGGATTAAGTAAATACAAAGTTAAAAGTAACAAATAACATTTTTTAAAAAGGGTTTACTTATCTGAATGGCATTTTAGTTCAAGAGAGATGATAGTATCAGTCTAAGTCTTGTAAATTTTATTAATTTCTGTTAGAAGCAATGTAGAACTAAAATAACATTTGGCTAATAACTATGGTTTAAAATTTCAAGTTCTAAATGTCAAAAAGTCACTGTTACAGTATTGTTAGTTTTAAAGACACAGGTGAGGAACAGAAACTTGAAACACTAAATACAGTTCAGGAAAAATATAAATACCAAACTATAAAAATTAACACTGATAAAACTGGGAGGCAGGTTTTACTATTTCTTAAGCATCAAATCAGGTGTCATCTTTTTCTTAAGAATAAAAACTAACAGAATCTTTACTTTTGTTATTAAAATTTCTTCATCAGTTGAAAATGGAGTAGAAGTGCTATACAAATACAGTTACCAGGTTCTGTAGTACTCCAGATTTCTGTTGATAAATGACTTTGTATATAAAACAATCTTCATTTACATGTATCTTGTCCCAGTCATGTTGGGAAAGAAATAATAATTATTTGTGCTATAAAGAAATTGTACTGTTTGAAAAGTCATCTCAAATAACTGTTGTCAACACTGGCTGATCAGACAGTTTAGCTGTCTACAGCCTGGTAAGTGATACTAGCACATGAAACATGAGTTGGAAACATCAGGTATTTCTGTAGCTTAATTTAATGACTTGGGCTCAAGTTTATAAAAAATTTATTTAGTCTTTTAGTGCTCACTAGATAGTTTGGCTATTGATTAATAGAAAGCTACATTAACAATGAACTTTCACTTGTCTTTTATATATCTGTTTCTTTTATCAAAGAATTTTTTCTTTTTCTTTTTTGGGGGGTCAGGGTTCCAGTTGAGCCATCTCTCTTGTCACTATCATCAAGTCATAATCAGGTAAAAATTATTTTCTATTTTAGTTTTGATTTTTTTTTTAACTTCTATTAATATTTATTTTATGCTGAATTAACTCCTGGACCATAAGCTTTTTTGTTTCTTCAGTTTCTTCTGGGATATCTTTTTTCTTGTGTGCAGTCTCCCCTTCTGGTTTAGGAACAACCTGCTCCTTGTCAGACAGGTTCACCTCATTGTGGCAGGGAGAGCCCACGTGCGGGTTAATCTGCCCGTGAGCTCTGTAGGTTCTCCCCACATACACACACTTGGGAGCTTCATTCTCCTGGATGTGCTCAGTGACCACAGAATCTACATCTAGACCCTTAAATTCAGCATTACTCTCTGCACTTTTAAGCATGTGCATGTGTAGCAAAAATTCAGCACTGTTTTTGACCCTGTGTCCAGCCCCACTGTTTGGCCTGGGCACACCTACCAGATACCTGGTGGCTTTACAAATATACATACCCTTGATGGCCTGCCTGGGCAGTTTTGTGAGTGTTCGTAGAATGAACATAAAGATTTGAACTGCTTGATTTGCATGATTTCGTGGGGTTTTCTGGGTCAAGTGAACAGTGGACCATTTTAAGATGTTAACTCTGGTTGCTTTCAAGAAGAGCACTTTTGAGCCCTGGCTGGTAGCACAGTGGATAAGGTGCCGGCCTGCAAACCCAAAGGTTGCTAGTTTGATACCCCAGCCAGGGCACATAACCAGGTTGCAAGCCAGGTCTCCAGCCAGGTCTATAGCTGGAGGCAGGTGAAAGGCAACCATACAGTGATGTCTCTCTAACTCCCTTCTGGAAATAATGAATGGAATATTTTGAAAAAAAAAAAAAAAAAGCACTTTTGATCTTTTTTTTTTTTAAACCAAGATGGTTTTTTTCTTTTATAATACCTTCTCAGTCATATAGTTAGTATAACATGTACCCCTGATACGTGCTAATAGTGCTTTTAGATACCAGACAGAAAATAAATCTTCACCCACATGATGGCTTTATAGTACGTATAAGAACAAAGTGCAGAAATGAAAAAATTAGCAGTAAGCACATTTAAAGATAGGTGACTAGAAAATAAAAGTAGGTAAAATCTTAAAACAAAAAAAAACACCTGGCTGGTGTGGCTCAGTGGATAGATGCAGGCCTGTGAACCCAAAGGTCACTGGTTCAATTCCCAGTCAGGGCACATAACCAAGTTGCAAGCCAGGTCTCCATCCAGGTCTGTAGCTGGAGGCAGGTGAAAGGCAACCATACATAAATGCTTCTCTCCCTCTCTGCCTCCCTCTCTTCCCCTCTAAAAATAATAAATAAAATCTATTAAAAAAAAAGAAAGAAAGAAAAGTTGGATCAGTAGTAGTTCCCTAACTTGATAAGTTGATATTTATCCTCACTTGCACACACAAACTGACTTTTGTTTCAGCCATCACATACAGACTTAGAACTCCACCGGAGAAGAGAACAGTTGGTAGAGCGCACTCGGAGAGAGGCACAGCTGGCTGCCCTGCAGTATGAGGAGGAGAAAATAAGGGCCAAACAGATTCAGAGAGATGCTGTCCTGGACTTTATCAAGGTGAGTCCTTTGAATTCATTTAATGATATTCCTAAGGTTTCTTAGAAGTGCTTATTTGTTTTGCTGAGGCTGTTATTATTTATTGTCTTAATTAAAATGTTAACTTTTTTCCTCCTATAACAAATCTTGAGTAAATAGTGTAACTGTCTCCTACGTGTGATTAGATTAATTGTCTTCATGTAAATGGGCCTGAGGACAATTAGAAGTGACTGCTCTTGGTTTAAGACAATAGTCTCTTCCTCTTAATTAGCAATCACTTTACTGCCCAGCTGCCAATTTCTGAATCTCTAGTGCATTAGTAGAGATCAATAATATGAAAACAAAAGTGCCATGCAGATATAAACCATTGTTATCTAACCTACCTATAACTTCCTCACTGATGAATACCAAAAATTTGCAAGACTCCCAGGCCTCTTTAGAGTCATCTTTGATTCTTTTCCTTTCTGTTCTCTGTTATCAATTCCTGTTAATACATTTTCTTTCTTGCCTTCTATCTTTTTTAACATTTACAACCTTTATGGTTGCTTCTAAATCTGGTTCCTTCTTTTCTTTACTTTTTTTGTTTTTTCCTGTGTTGCTTATGTTTTTTTCTGTTCTGAAATCATCTTGGATTTTTCCTTCATAATTAAATAATTATTTGTGTTTTTGTTTAATATCTGTCTTATGTATCTGTAAACTTCAAGTCTGTCTTGTTTATTCACTGCTGCAGTGTATCCCTAGATCTTAGCAGGTCTTATCCTATAGTAAAGCTCAATAAATGTTTGTTAAATGAATAAATCACTCGTATGCTCCACTTTCTCTCCTGTGTTTCTTAAGTCAAGCCAAAACCATCTTCTTTAAGTACCATACACATGATAAATTCTTCTTTTCCAAGTATCTCAGCCTATAATGATGATCTCTGGTCTCAGGGAGGATGATAGTTTGCCTGAGGTTAAATACTTAGCTAGTATGTGGCAGAGCGAGGATTCTAATCAAGCCAGACTGAACAGAAAATGGAAATAAGTTCCATGAAAAAGAAATGGTTTCTTAAAAAAAAAAAAGCAGGCTGACTCCAAACCCTACACTGTTAAGTGCATTGCTTATACTGACCCTCAGTAAATAATAATGGCTAACTTATACTATGTCCTAAATGCTATTCTGTGTATTTTATATAAATTCATTCATTCACTTAGCTTACCTTCTGGAGAAGTCATAGCTAGTAAAAGATAATCACGTTGTACACAGTCTTGATTAAATGGCAAATTAGAGTTTGATCTGGATCTGTTAGGCAGAAGAAAATAATTAATTTTAAGTTCTTAAGCAGCAAAAAAAAAAAAAAAAGAATGAGCAAAAATAGAGGAAAGATACTTCTGAAAAACTGATCTATTGGTGTTGAATATGTTAGAAAGAGACTAAGGAAAGGGGAAATTAAAATGGAGAATAATTACAATAATTAGACTAGGGTGCAAATTAAAGGCGTAAAACCAGATGATTTCTAAGGCTCCTAAGGAGAAGCAGTGTATAGTGATAGGAGAGCTTAGAACCAGAAATATTTGAATTTAAATCTAGCTTCGCTCCTCAGTATGTGCTTGACTTTTGTTAAGTTATTGAACCATTCTGCACCTTCAGGAACTATTTCAGAATTATGATGATACATGTAATACTTTCACTAGTATGCTGCGTGCTATACATCCTACCAAAACAATAGATTTTTAAAATTATAGGAGATTTTAAGAGAAACATCATGTCGTATATGTAGATATGTAATGAATGTTGACCAGCTCACTGAAGATGAGTGAGGATAGGGGAAGTCCTAAAGCAAGATTTTTCCTGTGTTTTTGGGGTTTTTTTTTTTCCTTTAGATCCTCACCCAAGGACATTTTTCTTTCTTTTTTTTTTTTAAAAAGATTTTATTTCATTATTTTTAGAAAGAGGGGAAGGGAGAGAGGCAGAGAGGGAAAGAGACATCAATGTATGGTTGCTTTTCACCTGCCTCCAGCCACAGACCTGATTGGAGACCTGGCCTGCAACCTGGTTATGTGCCCTGGCTGGGGAATCGAACCTGCAACCTTTGGGTTCGCAGGCCGGCACCCTATCCACTGTGCTACCAGCCAGGGCCCAAGGACATTTTTCATTGCTTTCAGAGGGAGAGGAAGGGAGAGAAGCATCAATATGCCTCCAGAGCAGGGATTGAATCTGCAACCTTTGGGTTCTGGGACAAGGCTCCAACAAACTGAGCTGCCCCAGCCAAGACAAGATTGTGAGACTAAAAAATTGGTTTTAATAGGAGTCTGGCAACAACAACAAAATGTAGAACAAAATGTAGAACAAATGTAGGATTTGGAGTTCAGAAGACATAGGTGCAAATCTGTTATGCTATTTACCAATTTTGCAACCTTGTGAGTATTATGCTACCTCTCTTGTCCTTAATTTTCTCATCTTTAAGTGATTATGGTGTTTGTTGGTGTCACAGAGTAAGAGGACAAATCACTTGAGATACTGTATGTAAGAACACATTGTAAAGTGCTGACTATGAAGATATAAAATTTTTTAACACAGCAGAAATTAGCAAATTGAGGAAAAGCCCAATTTGGGGAAATGTAAGTTTGTTTTTGATGTATTGAACATGAGGTGAGAGTGGAGTTTCCAAGTACAGTGTTTCCATAGACAGTTGAAATGCAAATATAACGTTTGCCTGATAGATGAGAGCTAAAGCTCTTAGCATTACAGTGATATTTACAACCATTAGAAAAGAGAATTATTTAATTGAGAGGATATAATTAGAGTTCACTACTTTGTGAATGTGTTTGTTTGCATGTGTATTTGAAAAATAGTTTTTTAAATGTCTATGATTGATGCTTATAGACATCAAAATACTGTTTATTATTTCATTGCCTTTCCTCATTTCAGTTGTAAGCTATTTAAGGAAAAGAGCAATATTTTCTAACCTGTAAATGTAGAAAAACGTTTTACACAAGTGATACAGAAATTAGTACAAATTCTTTCTGGTGTTCCAGATTCTAATCAACTTCCCTTTTTGGGGGGGTCGGGGGTCTATAGCAAAAAGCATCACACAGCCCACAAAAACAACAGCCCCCCTTAGATGGTGAGGTAAGTGTTTTTAATCATCTCTACTTTGGAATTTTTTTATTGCAATGGAAATGAAATGTTTGGCATATGATTATCATGTGTTTTCAGTGATCAAAATATTGCCATTTTCTCTTTTCCCCTCACAAAATTCTGTTTATTAAGAGGAAGAAGACACAGGCCAGGGAGTTTTTTAGAATCTGTAGATCAGAGTTTTTTTTTAAGTATATACATCCATCTGGAGATTATTTCCCTCCCCATTCCACCAGAGGTATCATCTCCCTCATCCATTTTCAAAGTATATCATGTAGTGAGAGCCAATCCTGAGAGGCGTATCTAGCACAGGGGAGTGCTATCAGTATTAAACAAAAAAAGACTCTGTAGTATGTTCAACTTCATCACTCATTTCCTAAGTGTGTATGTTACTTATTACACTTCTCCACAAGTAAATGCCTCTTCCTTTTTTACTCCACATACCCTTCTTGAGGATTCAGTAAAGTTTTTCATCCTGGCTGGTGGCACAGTGGATAAGGCACCAGCCTGCAAACCCAAAGGTTCACTTCCCAGTGAGGCACATAACCAGGTTGCAAGCCAGGTGTCCAGCCAAGTCCATAGCTGAAGGGGTGAAAGGCAACCATGCATTGATGTCTCTCTCCCTCCCTGTCTCTAAAAATAAAAAAAATTAAAGTTTTTCAGGAAAATAACAATTCTAAAATTTTCAATTATATTCTTGCTTTGTCTGAGAAAGATAATGAAAGAGATGCCTAGTCTAGAAATCATGACTCTTTTGAGTTTATTGTTTTGTTACTGGCTCACTAAATAACAAGTTCTAACTTTCTCTTCTGTGAACAAAGAGTAATTAATCCCTGTTTCCACTTTGATTTAGAAAGTTTTTAGGCAATAAGATCATATTTGAAATTGCTCCAGCTCTTTGGAAGAAAATCATTGTTCAGAACCAACTTATTAGCTATTATGGTATATGAATTCCAAACGATATTCAGCACTGTCCTATATGTTAGCATCTTCACAAGTATGTCTTATATGTCTTTGCTTTTTTAATTTGTGAAATATGTCACATGTGTGCAGTTTATTTTTGACATTGCTTCCTCTTTCCCACCTCTCCAGTGCCCCTTCCCATCCAGAAGGTCTCAACATACTGATGATAGTGCCTTGTTAGTGGTAAGAACCTTGCATAAATGGAGCTTTAAGTGCTGTGTCTAGCTATTGGACAATAGCTATTGTATTTGTCATTCAAAAGTGATGTAAATAGCATAAAATATGATGGGCATCACTACTAAATGCTTTACAAAATGGCTAGACCTGTTTTCCTACATTCCCATTCATGATTTCCCTAGTGGTTCCGTGTTCTGCAGCTGTGATTTTTTCAAAATGTTTTCAAAAGTAAAACATTTGCATTGAGAACCATATTGGCTTTGTATGTATATGTGTTGGGAGTTTTTTTTTTGTTTTGTTTTGTTTTTTTTTTCATTTTTTTTAAAGATTTTATTTCATTATTTTTAGAAAGAGGGGATGGGAGAGAGGCAGAGAGGGAGAGAGACATCAATGTATGGTTGCCTTTCACCTGCCTCCAGCCACAGGCCTGACTGGAGACCTGGTTTGCAACCTGGTTATGTGCCTTGGCTGGGGAATCGAACCTGCGACCTTTGGGTTCGCAGGCCGGCGCCTTATCCACTGTGCTACCAGCCAGGGCTTGTTGGGAGTTTTTTAAATGTCATTTCTAATTCCAGGTGCACTTATTTAATTAATCATTAATGTAGCTAATGAGTCACATATGTGTTAAATGGGTTTACTCCATGATTCGACTTGTATTTGGCTTCTTATTTCATAATCTATCTTAATATATTGTTGACCAGCAATTTTACACAAAACCAATACAAAAACCCAATACAAGTGCAAACAGGAGTTAACTAGTGTAGCAAATTACATCCACCTGTTCATTAATACACTGTTGACTGGAAATTTTGCAGCAAAAGCTAATGCAAGTGCAAGCTGGCTTGAAAACAGTTTTTTCCTGACTGTGGAAAAAACTTTTTTCCTTAACAATGTGTTAAGCTACTGAAAACCCCCAATTTTTTTTTTTTTTTTTTTTTTTTTTTTTTTAATATTTTATTTACTACTTTTAGAGTGAGGAGCAGGGAGAGAGGCAGAGAGAGAGAAAGAGAAACATCAATGTATGGTTGCCTTTCACCTGCTTCCAGCTACGGACCTGGCTGGAGACCTGGCTTGCAACTTGGTTATGTGCCCTGGCTGGGAATTGAACCAGCCAAAAATTTTTAAAATGACTTATATCAAGGTTACCTTTCCCTGCCCATTTTTAAATTCAGGGAAACAACTTGGAATGCTGTCTACTGATCATTTATTTTTAACACTGGTTTACTCTTCTTACCTGTTTATCAGCCGAAAATCAGTATAACAGGAGAACTTTATTGACAGTTTTATTGAAAACTAGCAGTTCAAAAGTCTGCTGTCTGCATCAACGCCTGTCTTGGGTGCTAGTAACTGCCGCCATCGTGTATACGACTGCAAGAACTGTGTCCTGCAGCGTGAGGTTCCTACTGCATGACCTTCCGTTTTGTCTGTGCAGATCTCTGTGTGTTCTGAAATCTTCATTTCCTCTGAGTTAGATAAAGCCCATTTTTAACTGGCAGTCTTACAGATGAGTACAGCCACCAGCTTCTGGAGTTTCAGTGGAAGTTAATTGGCATGAGGAACAGCTAATTTAAATTAATGCCGAAAACTGTTCAGTGCCTGATGATTTGGACCCCTTACCAGAGTTTTCTCATTCATTCCTCACAGCCACCTGAAGGTTAAGCTTCTTCCCATTTTATAGATGATTACTGAGGCACAGAATGTCTTATCCAGAATGTGACTTATCCAAGGTCACATAGCTAGTAAGTTCTAGGCCAGGTTTTAATCTAGATCTGGCTGACTTGAGAACCTTCGTTAAACACCACATTGTATTACCTCCCATACTATAATTGAAAACAGTTTAGGAAATCAAAGATGAGGTTTTATAACACATATAGAATGATATAAGTCTGAGTGCCCAGACGTTTTTGTCAAGGAAAAGTGGAATTTGGAAAAACAATAAAAAAGTCCCCTTCAGCCATTTCAAAACACATGCACTTGTATTTTAGTTACCAGTATTCATGTCTCACCTAAATTAGTTGGCCTTCACTCTTTCTGTCATCTTGGAGCCTGAAAGGGCCTGCTGTAAACAGGACTTACTTAACAACAAATATGTCTGAAAGGCCAATTTTGCTGGCTATTGAGAAAGGTCTCTGGAACCAGGGGGAACAGGGAACACACAGCTCTTAAAATTGAATATGTCGATGTTCAAGGTGAAATTGAATTCTGTCTAGGCAAGGGATGTGCTTATGGGTACAAAGCAAAGAACAACATAGTGACTCATGGCAGCAAACCAAACAAAAACAGTCAGCTGGGGACAGGTAACTCGTGTTCATGAAAACAGTGGCTGGTTTGTGCTAAATTCTGAAGCAACCATCCTGCTAAGGCCATTGGACACAGGATGTGTGTAATACTGTACCTCTCAAGGACTTAAACTTATTGAGAAGTAAATAGCCCTGGCTATTGTGGCTCTGTGGATTAAGTGCTGGCCTGCAGGCTGAGAGACTGTCAGTTGGACAATTCCCAGTCAGGGCACATGCCTGGGTTGTGGGCCAGGTCTCCAGTTGGGGGTCATGTAAGAGGCAACCAGTTGATACTTCTCTCACACATTGATATTTCTCTCCCTCTCTCTTCTCCTCCTTTCCCCCCTCTCTAAAAATAAACATTTTTTTTTTAAATAAAGGAAAGTAAATAAAATGGAGTTGTTGTAGAAAGAAGAAACTGCAAGGGCCACATCACATATTTTATGTGTGCCAAATAGTGTTCAACACTGCAAAAAAGGCCATATTTTATTTATTTATTTTAATCTTAAAACATAAATTTATTTATTTATTTATTTATTTATTTATTTATTTCAATGTATGGTTGCTTTTCACCTGCCTCCAGCCACAGACCTGACTGGAGACCTGGTTTGCAACCTGGTTATGTGCCCTGGCTGGGGAATCGAACCTGCGACCTTTGGGTTCACAGGCCGGCACCTTATCCACTGTGCTACCAGCCAGGGCAAAAGCCATATTTTAAATCCTACCTTTCATCGTCCCAAAACTTCTCTTTAGTAGCTTCATACAGTAAAATAAAGCCCATATTTCTTAATACAGCCTACAAGCTTCTTAGAATAAAATTCAGACTTCTTAACATGGCCTGTAAAGCATTTTCATATCCTGGCTACTGTCTATCTCATCTCTGGGTTCAGGCTATACCAGTAATTTTCAGCTTTTCAAATCTGGCAAGCCCTTTCCTACACCTAGGACCTTTGCAGATGCTATTCCTCTGCATGGAATGATGCCTCTCTCTTCCAGTATGTTCCCCGTGATTAATTCCTTCTCATCTATCTGGTATCAGCTCAAATGTCACATCTTTAAAATGGCTCTTCTGCACCTCTCCACCCTCAAGTCAAGTGTATGTCTGTATTATTAACTTTTTATAGTACTTTCAAATAGGTGTTTATTATTTTATATCTCTCCCTTATTAGACTACTAGACTTTAAGCTTCATGGGCCCAGGGATATTCTCTGCTGCATTTACATGTGTGTGCTCAGTTCTTGTCTTAGTTTCTGGGATATTATTAGGTTCTCAATAAGTATTTCCTAAATGAACCTGTAAATGCTGTGCATTTAATAGTGCTCATTAAATTGTTTCATGATGAAGAGGTCTCCTGATATAGCAAGGTAAATGTTGAATTTGATTTAAAGAACTTGAAACATAGAATTTCAAAATACCAGTTCTAACATTCTCTTGGGACTGCTCTTCAGGTCTCTTGTTTTCATCTATGTCCCGTTCACATCTATATTCTATTTCTATATACTTTCTCTTCCCTCCACTCCCCCCTTTTTTTCTTTGCCAACGAAGTGGGTTTTAGCCTTTTTATATTTGAAATTAACAGTAATTCCAGGACACTTGATTATAAGAAGGCCCAAGAAATGTCAGTAGGTAACATATATACATTGTATTACTGTTGTCACAGTCTTGTTCTTTGATACATTTTTTCACTTCTTTCTGCCTTAAGGTTATGTTGCAGTATATGTTGTTACATGCTTTAGGGGTTTGGGAGGGGGAGATTTCTATCTGGCAACTCTTAGTAAAAACAGTTATATTTATTTTACTGACCGCCTACACACTTTTTTTCCTAAACACCCACATACATTTTTGTTCATCTAACCCGTGCTTCAAATATTTGTGATCTTAATGTAAATTTCTCAAAATTATTTAACTATAAAGCTATTATTAAGCCTTTGGAATTTTGTTGTTTTAATAGGTATAATTTTATCTAACACCCTTTGTAAAAGTCCTGTCTTCCTTAATTTCCATTCCCCACTAAATGAAAAAATTATCTTTTTTTTTTTTGTCTTGTTTTGAGCAGCTTTTATCTGTAGTAAAAATTGTGTACAACAAATATTAACAATAATATATCTAACTAGTTGTATGTAGGTTGGTGAATGGATTAAGGGAAAGGAAAATTCTGCTTAACCTCTTATAGGTCATTGGGACTTTCTCAGAGGCAGAAATAAAATGCCTTAAGGTATGATGCAGAATTCTCCTCTTGTGCCTTCTCACATCAGAGCTGTTAAATTGAATATGGATTAATATTGAAAAAATAATATTCTTCATGCTCAGTTAAAATAACCCCTTTGAGTCCTAAACAAGATGGCTGTAAAGAGGACCACACCAAGAAACATCATAATTAAGACTCCAAAGGTAAAGATAAAGGGAAAATCTTAAAAGCAGCAAGAGAAAAGCACTAATTACCTACAAAGGAGTTCCCATAGGACTTGTCAGCTGATTTCACAAAAGAAACTTTGCAGGCAAGAAATATTCATAGTAATAAAAAGCAAGGACCAGCCTTGGCTGGTGCCTCAGTGGATAGGTGCTGGCCTGTGAACCCAGTGTTCGCTGGTTCGATTTCCAGCCAGGGCATATAACCAGGTTGTAAGCCAGGTTTCCAGCCAGGGCCATAGTTAGAGGCAAGTGAAAGGCAACCATACAGGATGTTTCTCTCCCTTTCTTCCTCCCTCCTTGCCTTTATCTCTAAAAATAATTAATAAAATCTTCAAAAAAGTAAAGTTAAGGACCTACAACCTAGATTACTCTATTCAGCAAAGCTATTATTTGGAATCAAAGGGCAGATAAAGTACTTCCCAGATAAGGTAAAGCTAAAGGAGTTCATCATCACTAAGCCCATATTATATGAAATCTTGAAGGGACATACTTAACAAAAAGAAAATCAAAACTATGAAATTAAAATGGCAATAAGTATATAACTATCAACAGTTGAATCTTAAAACCAAACTAAGAGACTTATACTCAAAATGGAGGCATAAATAAACAAAGTTCACCTCCTCAGACAAGGACATCAAAAATTACAACTAGGCTGCAAAACAAATAAGATCCCATTATCCTCAGAAAATTGAAATCTGAAAACCAAGAAATTTAAAAAGCCACATTCATCCTGACGGGAGCCGGGGGATGATGACACAGAGAGTCACAGATATGCAGAGAGGTGCAGAGACACAGAAAGGTGTGTCCCACACCTACAATGGTGGATAAAATTGGAAAGGATACCGCAGGAGTGATTAATCCCAGCACCACACCAGACCACCCAGTCCAGGGTTCCAGCACCAGGAAGATAAGTCCTTATAACATCTGGCTATAAATTCCAGTAGAGATTGGGGCCACTGCAAGAAACTGCAAGATTCTCAGGAATCTCCTCTTTAAAAAGGCCCACAAGGGATTTAAGACCAACCAAGACTCATTCCCTTTGTACTTTAGCACCATGGCAATAGTTGGAAGGACACCAGTGGCATACAGAGAGAATTTGAAGTGACTTGCATTGGGAAGTGCCAGGAGACAGCTTCCTCCTGGACAGAACTGCAGAAGTCAGGCTGTGGCATTGTCCCCTCTCTAAGCCCTTCCCAACAAAGAGACACATGGTAGCAACACAGCTTGCCCTGCCCTGGTGATTACTATGTAAGGCTCTGCCCCATACAACTTACTAGTCATTTTTCTGTAATAGACCACACTACTAAGGTGAGTCAGAGCGGCTCTACCTAATACCTACGTATTAGTCAAACACAGGAAGGCTACCAAAAAGAGGAGATAAAAAAATATGGCCTAAATGAAAGAATAGAACAAAACTCTGGAAAAAGAACTAAACAAAGTGGAGATAAGCAGTCTATCAGAAGGGGAGTTCCAAACAATGGTTGTCAGGCAGAAGTAAAGGCTATACTAAAAGAAATTAAGAAAAATTGACAAGGAACCAGCAATGGAGGGGATGAAGCCAAGAATCAAATCAAATTAGAACATAAGAAAAAACAATCAGAACAGCAAGAAGAAAAAAGAATCCAAAAGAATGAAGATAGGCTAAGAAGCCTCTGGGACCTTCAAATGTACCAATATATGAATCATAGAGGCTTAGGAACCTCTGGGACGACTTTAAACATAACAACATCTGAATCATAGGGGTGCCAAAAGGAGAAGAGGAAGAGCAAAAAACTGAAAACTTATTTTGGAAAAGTAATGAAAGAAAATAAAACTCTCCTATTTAAGAAAAAGAAGATGATCAAAAACTAAACGTTAAAGTGGCAACTTTACAATTATCAACAATTGAATCTAAACTAAGCAAACATAAACAAAATCTTTAAAAAAACTAAGCAAACAAGCAGAACAAACAATCATAAATTTGGAGATCATTTGGAGGGTCATCAGTTGAGACGGGGAAAGGGATTAAGTACAACTTGATAAGTACAAAATGAATGGGGATGTTAAAACAGTATAGGAAATGGAGAAGCCAAAGAGCTTATATGCATGGCCATTGGACATGAACTATGTATGTGAGGAGGTTGCTGGAGGGAATGAGGGTACCGGGTGGACGGGGGTCAAGGGGGAAATTGGGACAACTATAATAATCGGTAAAACATACCTTTTAAAAGACTAAGGAAACAACAGAACAGAAGCAATCATAGATATAGAGGACATTGGTATGGTGGCCAGTGGACAGGGTTGTCTGGGGGAATGGGGAAAAGGTGAAGGAGTTAAGAATTACATAGGTAGTTACAGAATGGCAGAGGATGTCAAAGCAACTATAGGGAATGGAATTGCCAAAGAACTTCTATGCATGACCCCATGGACAATGAACAAAGCAGGGTGAGTAGCTGGAGGAAATAGGGTGTGCTGGGTGAAGAAGAGCTAAAGGGGAAAATTGGAACAACTGTACTAGCACAATCAATTTTTAAAAACCTATTACACATCAAAAAATAAATGAGCTCTTTGGATTTTTTTTTTTGGGCGGGGGTGGGGGTGGGTGGCGGACATAGGGCCCACACAGGACTCAGTAGTTTCAAGGCTATTTTGCTTAAAAAAGAAAAATAGCCCTGGCTGGTGGCACAGTGGTTAAGGCACTGGCCTGCAAACCCAAAGGTCACTGGTTTGATTCCCCAGCCAGGGCACATAACCAGGTTGGTTGCAAGCCAGGTTGCAAGCCAGGTCTATAGCTGGAGGCAGGTGAAAGGCAACCATACATTGATGTCTCTCTCCCTCTCTGCCTCTCTCTTTTCCCCCCTCTAAAAATAATAAATAAAATATTAAAAAAAGAAAAAGAAAAATGTTCCCAGTTTTATTTCTATATAGAATTATTTTAAATAAATCATACCTTTCATTTCATAATTTGGTATAAGGTGTTGAAATAGTTTGGATTATGCCAGTGGAAAACTTTTAGAAATTTTGTGCCCTCCCCTAAATATTCTCTTTCTGACCTACTAATATCTTAATAAACAATTTGAATAGATGTCAGTGACTTTTCCTGTTCTAATTTTACTTACCAGATCTACTTGCCTGCCTGCTGACATAAATTCCACCTTCTGTCTTCTCTTTCTCATTTTGAAATTTAGTCTCTGTCAGGGTTGAATCAGGTGGGCTGTGCTGCTGCCCTGCCTCATTCTTCTGCCTTCACACCTCTTCAGGTATCTTTTGATACTGTAATTCACCAGGAATTCTGGGGAGGGGGTATGGAGTGGAGGTCTTTACTTTTCAAATAATTGATCTAATAGCAGGGAATCTCAAATCTAAGATTGCATGAAATATATTAAGCTTCTAGAAAACTGTTTTGAGTTTAACATTAATTCACTTCAAATATTTTGAAAGTTTTATGCCAGAGACAATCATAAATATTTAGTTCTTTATATTCAGATTCTAATTGAAATATCAATCTAATTTTTGTATTGGTGGTAATTCTTTTGTCATGAGTCATTTTATTTTGGTTTTTGTGTCTAATGTACCTGCAAAATAATTTGAGTCCCAGGCCCCGAAACTGTCAGTTGTCAAAACCCTCTACCATAAGGGTCAGCAAGCTATGGCCCCTAGGACATCTGTTTTGGTAAACAGTTTTGGTACCCAGCCATTGACACTTGCTTATGTATTATCTGTGGCTGCTTTTGTGTTAGCAGCAAAGTTAGAAGAGTTGTGCCAGAGATCTTATGGCCTAGAAGCCTAAGAAAGAACCCATAGTATACTATCTTTTGAAGGTGTCTAGGGATGGTAATTCCATAAATGTTATATGGTGCATAGTGATTAATAATCCTTTTTTGTGTATTTTATTGATTATGCTGTTACAATTGTCCCAAATTCTTTTCCCTTTGCTCCCCTCCACTCAAGATCCCCATTTTCTCCTGCAGTCCCACCCACCTTAGTTCATGGTCATGGTTGAGCATACAGGTTCCCTGATTTCACCCTTTCCTCTGTTATTCTTAACTTCTCCCTGTCTTATCTTGTACCCACCAATTATGTTTCCTAAGCCCTGCACCATTTCCCCATTTCACCCCCTTCCCTCTCCCAGCTGATAACTTTCCCAATGATCCCCATACCTATGATTCTGATCCTATCCTGTTTGTTTGCTTAGTTTGTTTTTGTTTCCTTTTCTAACTTCTATTTATCCTCCTGTGTTTTACACTTATTTTCTTTCCAGAGAAGAGACTTTTTAGTCAATAGCAGTCTTTATGAAAGAATCATGACATTTGAAAATTATTAAAATACTACCTTTGTCTTCTCCCTAAACAAACTGATTCTTTTACATGCTTTTCCCAGCCTATCAGCCCTTACGAACTTCCACAAGTTCTTTGCCTTCAATTTTGGCTCTACAGTACCCAGCCGCAAATATGTGTCCACTGTTAGAGCTCTCCTGGTACTGAGCGTGAAATGAGGAGCCTTCACATGTCTAGCATTAGGTTGGCTTTTTCCGCTTTGATACTCATTTTGCTTAGTATCTACTATAATTCTCAAGTGTTTTATTGATACTCCTAAATGGTAATTTCCATATCTTGCAATTTTTTGTTTTCCAAAATACTTTATTTTACTTTTGAACATTTTTTCTTCTTTACTAGAGTACTTGAAAATTCTTACATCATGTTTTTCGAAATGATGACCCCAAATTTATAATATCTGTAAACCACATAAAACCTTCCCTCTGATGCTTACAGGTACCTAAATGACTCATGAGGAAACTTACCTATTCTGTATTAACCCTTTGCCAGCCTTTGTACATTATGTTCCTTATTTGAGCAGCAACACAGAAAATTATTTGAGGGACTGTTTTCAAAATTCTCTTGAGAATGGCATATAATTAGTACCATTCTAATTGTAGAGGAGAGAAATTAAATTAGTTACACTCAGTGGATACCTTGGGCATTGGGGTTTATTCTACCAAGAAGCATAGTTGAGAAAGGCCAGCTGTGAATGTACCAAAAATTATATGATGGTCTTAACTTTTTTTTAATTTAATTTTATTTTTTATTACATTCATCCCCAGTGGTCTTAACTTTCAGTCAAACCTGTTGTGCTATCAAATGATTAGTTTAAAAAGATGTATTCTTGGCCCTGGCTGGTAGCACAGTGGATAAGGTGCCGGCGAACCCAAAGGTCGCAGGTTCGATTCCCCAGCCAGGGCACATAACCAGGTTGCAAACCAGATCTCCAGTCAGGTCTGTGGCTGGAGGCAGGTGAAACGCAACCATGCATTGATGTCTCTCTCCCTCTCTGCCTCTCTCCCTTCCCCTCCTTCTAAAAGTAATGAAATTTAAAAAATTTAAAAATAAAAGATGTATTCTTTATTTTTTATATCACAGCTACTTTATAGCAGGTATACACTATATTTAGGAATGATTTTATTTCCTTTATTGCTTAACCAGGCATAAAAGTTAAGCTCATGTCAGTTTCCCTTTTTTTGCTCCTCAGTTTTCCAAGAGTTCTCAAATTTACTCATTGGCTTACAAGTGATTTCACCAATTATTTCAGTACCTTAGAAGGCAAGTCACTTAGATTTGTAGTTTTACTTTTTTTTTACATGAAGAGTTTTATTTAAAGTAAATTTTACTGATTGTGCTATTATATTTGTCCCAGTTTTTTCCCCTTTGCCCCACTCTGCCTGGTACTTCCCTCTAGCAGTAAAACCCCACACTTAATTCATGTCCATGGGTCATGCATTTAAGTTTTTTGGCTTCTCCATTTCCTATATTCTTCATAACATCCCTCTATTTATTTTGTACCTATTAGTTATGCTTCTGTTTTGTTTGTTTTTATTCATTATTTTTTAGAGAGAAGGGCAGGGAGGAAAAAAAAAGGGGAAAGAAACATCAATGTATGGTTGCCTTTTACCTGCCTCCAGCAGCAGACCTGGCTGGAGACCTGGCTTGCAACCTGGTTATGTGCCCTGGCTGGGAATCGAACCAGCGACCTATGTGTTCATAGGCCAGTGCCTATCCACTGAGCCACCAGCCAAGGCTCAGTTATGCTTCTTGATCCCATTTTCCCCTTTCTTCCCCTCATCTTCCCCACCAACAATGTTCCGTATGATCATCATATTTATGAGTCTGTTCCTGTTCTACTGTTCTAGTTGCTTGCTTTCTTTTAGGTTCATTTGTTGATAGTTGTGAGTTTGTTGTCATTTTATTGTTTATAGTTTTGATCTTTTTTTTTTTTTTTTTTTTTATGGAACGTTTCACAAATTTGCATGGGCCATGCTAATGTCTATATTGTTCCAATTTTAGTATATGTGCTGCCAAAGCGAGCACTATAGTTTTGATCTTTTTCTTAACATGTGTCCCTTTAACATTTCATATAATAATGGCTCCGTGATGATGAATTCCTTTAGTTTTTACCTTATCTTGGAAGCATTTTATCTGCCCTTCTATTCTAAATAATTGCTTTGCTGGATAGAGTAATTTTGGTTGTTCACTTTGAATACTTCTTGCCTGCAGAGTTACTTTTGAGAAAATAGCTGACAGTCTTATGGGACCTCCTTTGTAGATAATTATGAGCTTTTTTTCTCTTGCTGCTTTGAAGATTCTCTCTTTAACTTTTGGCATTTTAATTATGATGTTTCTTATTGTAGTTCTCTTTGGGTCTAGCTTGTTTGGGACTCTGTACTTCCTGGACTTGTATGTCTATTTCCTTCACCAAATTAAGGAAGTTTTCCTTCATTATTTTTTCATATAAATTTTTACTTTCTTGCTCTTCCTCTTCATCTTCTGGCACCCCTATGATTCAGATGTTAGTATGTTTCAAGTTGTCCCAAAGGTTCCTAATCCTCATTTTCATTTTTTTCAATTCTTGTTTCTTTATTCTTTACTGAATTTGTTTCGTCCTTATGTTTCAAAGTGTTGATTTGAATCCTGGTTTCTTTCCCTTCACCATTGGTTCTGTGTGGATTTTTCTTCATTTCACTTACCATAGCCTTCACTTCTTCCCTTACCGATTTGCTGTACTCAGTCATGTTTGTGAGCATCATTATCACCAGTGTTTTGAACTCTGCACATATTAGGTTGACTGTCTCCTCATTGGTTAGTTTTCCTTCTGGAGCCTTGATCTACTACCTCATTTGAGCCATACTTTTCTATTTCCTCAACTTGACAGCCTGCTATGTTTGCCTCTGTGTATTAGGTAGAACTGCCACACCTGTTACGTTGCAGGGGGCAGAGTCTTAGGTATTTGTTAGTGTGGGGCAACCGTTTCTGGAGCTGTATGTGGGGGAGGGCTCAGAGAGAGAACAGTGCCACTTGCCCAGCACTCACCCCTCTTCCAGTCCTTTTACAGGCTTCCCAAATGCAGCTGGTGCCCCTCTAGCTGTTGCCCTGGTGATGATTTCCAGAGTGGGTGTGTTTGGGTACATTCTAGAACTGTAGGGGCCCTTTAAACAGACTCTCCTGAGAGACCAGCCGTTCCTTCCACTGACTTTCACAGTCAGAGGCAGTGAGGCTGTTTTTCCCAGCAATAGAACCATGAGCTGCATGGTCTAGCCTGGGGCTGGGATCACTTCCCAGGTGTCCCCCTCAGCTTTTACCATGTGTGACTGCACTTCCTGGTGGCTGGCCACAGCTACAGCCCCAGCTGTCCTGCACTGCTGCCGCCACTGCCACCGCACTGCATCCACTCTGCCCCTTCTACCTGTCTGAATGAGCATTACTTCTTTTTTTGTTTGTTTTTTTGAGTATTACTTCTTTATATCTTTGTTGGAATTTCATGCAGTTCAATTTTCTGGTAGTTCTGGTGGTATTTTTGTTTTGAGATAGATAAAATCTTTCTTATGGTTGTGGAAGTAGATGAAGTGTGTCTGTCTGCGCCTCCATTTTGGTGAGAAGTCCAAATTTTTCTGCTTTTGAATTATATTTTTATGCTACTGTTGTTGTCCCTCATTTTCCCCATTTGTCCCCCTCCACCCAGCATTCCCCACTCCCTCAGATAACCCCCACACCATTGTTCATATCCATGGATTATGCCTCTGTTCTTTGATTATTCCATTTCCATAGGCAATGGAATGGCTATTCTGTGACTCCCAGTTTCTACTTGTTAGACCCTTCACCTCTTCACCCATCACTGCACACCCCGCTCCCATCTGGCAGCCATCAAAATGCTCCCCAATCCATGATTCTTCCTCTATCCTTCTTGTTTGCTTAGTTTGTTTTTAGGTTTCATTGTTGATAGATACGTATTTATTGCCATTTTATTGTTCATAGTTTTGATCATCTTAAATAACTCCCTTTAACATTTTATAAAATAATGATTTGGTGATTATGAACTCCTTTAGTATTTTTATGTCTAAGAAGCACTTTATGGAAATGGTATCTAAATGACATCTGCTCAGTAGAACTGTCTTGGCTGTAGGTCCCTGCATTTTACAACTTTGCATATTTCTTACTAATAATCCATTCTATTCTGCAAAGAGTCTTTCAAGAGATCAGCTGAGAGTCTTATCGGAATGCCCCTGTTGGTAACTGCTTTTCTCTTGCTGCTTTTAAGGTCCTCTTTATCTTTAACCTTTAGCATTAAAATTATGCTGTGTTTTTGAGTGGGCCTCTTTGGATCTAGCTTGTTTGGGACTCGGTGCTTCTTGGACTTACTATATATGTCAATTTGCTTCACCAAATTAAGGGAGTTTTCTTTATTATTTTTTCAAATAAGTTTTCAAGTTTTTGCTTTTCCTCTGAGCCTTCTCGTGCACCTATTATTTAGATGTTAGTACATTTTAAGATGTCCCAGAGGCTCCTCTGTTTTAATTCTTTTTTCTTCTTCTTGTTCTAATTAGTTGTTGTTGTTTTCTTTTCTTTCTTTCTTTTTTTTTGCTTCCTTATGTTCCTTATGTTCCATTTTTGATTCTCAGCTTCATACACTGTACTGCCATTTCCCTGGAAATTGTTCTTTATTTCAATTAGTTTTTGTTATTGACTGGATCTTTTGTATGCTGTTGGGGTCCTCACTAAGTTCCTTGAGCATCCTTATAACCAGTGTTTTGAACTCTACATCTGATAGATTGCTTATGTCCATTTTGTTTAATAGTTTTTCTGAGTTTTGATCTATCCTTCCAGTTGAATTATGTTTCTTTTTCTCTTTGTGATCATTTTCCTGTGATTGTTTCTATGTATGAGGTGGAGCAGTTTTGACTCCCTGTCTTGGTAGCACAGCCTAATGTATTAGGTGTTTTGTAGGGTCTAGTGTTATAGCCTCCCTGTCACTGAAGCTGGGTACTTGTGGTGCGTCCTTGATTGCTGTGGTAGGAACTGGCAGTGGCCATTGACCAACAGCATCTTCTCCATGGAGGATCAGTTGTGCAGGGGCGGACTGGTGGTGCACTGATGTAATCTGTAGCTGTCCACTATATACACAGGCCCTAGAGTTTCCTGAGTGGTGCAGACCAGGGTCAGTGCCCACCTATATTCTGCCACTGGCTACCCTGCATGAGCTATAAAGCAACCTGATCCTGGGCTTGGAAATTCCCAGTCAAAGCTAAGATGTGAATATAGTCTGGCTGCTGTTAGTTCTGCTCCTGGGGCCACTTATCAAAAAGGGTAAGGTGTCTGGGGGCTCATTGAGGCCAGCTGTTGCTTGTTTAATAGGATTTCGGAAATTGTGAAGCATGAGCCAAGACCAGCAATTCATATGGGAAAGTCATGGTTAACAGTTTAGGTGGGCCTATAAGTTGGGTGAAACTGTTTCAGGGGATATTCAGGGCAGGGCAGTGTTAGGTTGATGAAGCCTCATATATGGCACCTGCCTGCTATCTCTGTGACTCTATGGGAGGAGGGTTCAGAAAAAGGACAATGACTTCTGCCCGCCTTTCTGTCTGGCGGAAAGCTGACCCCAGCTCCTGCCCTGATGCCAGATACTTCAGTTCCTCCCCATATGCCACTGGTGCCTTTCAAGCTGCTGCCCCAGTGCTGGGGCTCAGAGGGAGTGAGTCTGAGTAAGTCCATGTGCTGGTTCTTTAAGAGGAACTGCTTGGGACTTTTGGAAGTTTTTTCTATCAACTCAATCCCAGCTGGTCTTTGCAGCCAGAAGTTATGGGGACTTACCTCTGACACTGGCACCCTGGGCTACAGCACCTATTGTGGGGCTGGGACTCCTAGCTCCCAAGATATCCCTCCCAAAGTTTTATCCACCACACATGGGTTGGGGACTAGCCCATTCCACATGTCCACCCTGTCTGCCAGGGTTTTCATTTTAATTATAATTTTGATGTGGTTGTGTAAGGAGGCAAGTAGTGTTTACCTGTGCTGCCATCTTGACTGGAAGTCTAGCTTTGTTTTTTGTCACCCCCACCCATGTTTTGTCTCTTGGTGTTTTGAGAAGTAGAGGACATTTCCTGCTATTCAGTGCTCTTCCTTAATCTAAGAGTTGTTTATTACGTTTATCATTTGATTACTTAGCCTAACTTCAAATAATAAATCTTTAAAATGTTTTAAAATATCCTTCCTGTATACCTAGAATAATCTCTACTTTTTGGTGGTTTTTCTGTCTGTTCCATTGGTCCTTGAACAGGTCTTTGTTTAGCTAATTGGCTTTTCCTTCCTATCTCATATTCTTCAAAAAGGATAGTTTTTTCCTTATAAAGATGTGCAGCTTTTTCCTTATTTTCCTCCTCATTTCTTTCACTTGTTCCTGTTATTTTAAATTTATTTAAATTCTCATTTCATCTCAACATTCTAAATTTAGTTTATTGCTATCTGTAGACTTGATGAACATGCCTTTTTCACTAATAAAGAAATAATACATTGTTTCACTCAAGAATGTATGCTACTTTTTAAGTCTTAATTCTCAACCTGAGAGTATCAAATCAAGGAATAGTTACCACAAAATTATCTTTCAAGTTAATTCAATAATTTACTTAATAGTATGGGTTTGTTTGTTTATTTATTTTAGCAGGTAAAATTTCCTGTCATTAATTTCAACAGACTGAACTCCAATTAGATATAAAAGATCTCTGCAAATACTGAAACCAAAAAAGAAAAAAACATGGAAACAGATATGTTTTAAAGTGATTGTTAATTCAAGAATGTGTCTTAGTTATTATAAAGTTATATTTAAATTGTTATTATTCTAGCTGTTTTTTAAATTCTGTTCCCCTAACAAGTCTGCAACAACTTTAACTCAACCAACTGGTACTTCTTTTTAAGTTAACTACATTTTCCTTTTTTTTAAGGTAAACTTTATACCAGTTGACCTAGCTTTTCCTCCTGTTTACAGTTCCTTTATTCAAATAATTAAAAATATCTTAGCCTCAAGTACTAGTATGGGAATACAGCTATCTATATTTAATCACCTTCTTACCTAAATGAAATGAAAAAGCCATCATCACTCTTGATTAACATGTTAAATTTTAATTATCCAGAGGAGGGTAGGAGAATACTTTAGAAACTATACCAGAAAAAAAACTATTATATAGTAAAATTTTATTCTTTTCTGTACATTTTCCAATAAAGTTTTCTCCCTTAGGATGATCTTTTTTCACAATCATAGGAAAGTTCTGTTATATAATAGGACTATCTTTAGAGAAGTCAGTATATGAACTTTGCATTCTGTAAAACCAAATACAAAACTTGGCCTTAAAAAAGTACAAAATTAATACATTAGGTCAACTTATCATCTCTAGAGTTAATTTTGAAGAAGAGTTGCATGGTTTTTGTTTCTTTTATATCTCAATGTTTTCATAACTGTGGAGAGTACCTCTTCATGAGTAATAATTATTTATACATATACACTCTCTTTCTCCACAGAATGATGACAGATCTAATGTTCGATCAGGTTCACCTACAACAGAAACAGGTAATCAACACAATGTGCAATTCACCACATCAGGATTATAATTCTTTACCAGGGTATTCCTGATAAAGTACTTGATTTTATTTTTCAATTACAGTTTACATTCAGTATTATTTTGTATTAGTTTCAGATGTACAGCTTAGTGGTTAGTCATATATTTACAAAGTTGGTCCCTTTCCCCCAATATTTCAAGTACCCACCCAGCTGACAAATTGCCTCTTAGAGAACTATGGCTCAGTTTTCTGAAATGAGAAATCAGACAAAAAATTGGGAACTTTTTGCAGTTTCAGTTTTTTAATTCAGCTCGTTCTTCAACTGTTCAGCAATTTTTTTAAAAGATTTTATTTATTATTTCCAGAGAGAGGGGGGAAGGGAGAGGGGCAGAGAGACAGAAACATCCATGTATGGTTGCCTTTCACCTGCCTCCAGCCACAGACCTGGCTGGAGACCTGGCTTGCAACCTGGTTATGTGCCCTGGCTGGGGAATCGAACCAGTGACCTTTGGGTTTGCAGGCTGGTGCCTTATCTACTGTGCTACCAGCCAGGGCTGTTCAGCAACTTGATATGAACAGGTGAGCATGATCTAGCAGGTTTGCAAGAGACTATATTCAACATGATAACATTCATTCTGCCTTTATTGATAGACCCAAAAAGTAACGTGACAATTAAAAATGCATATAAGGCTCTGGCCTGCAAACCCAAAGGTTGCTGGTTTAATTCCCAGCCAGGGTACATAACCAGGTTGCAAGCCAGGTCTCCAGCCAGGGCTGTAGCTGGAAGCAGATGAAAAGTAACCATACATTGATGTCTCTCTCCCTGTCTGCCTCTCTCCCTTCCCCTCTCTCTAAAAATAATAAGTAAAATCTTAAAAAAGAAAAATGTATATAAGCAGGCTTCCTGCCATCAGGGCTACTTTCTGTACCAAATTTTACATTAACAAAATTGTCCTTTTATATTATTGCCATGTTTAATTTTATTCTTTATTTTCCATTTATTGAAATTTTGTGACACGTGTTTGTTACATATTTAATGATTTTTCTATTTCTTTTTATCTAATTTTCTTTCTGTACCAATTTAGTTCATCATTCCCCTGCATATTCTTTCCCTGCTGCTATCCAGAGAAACCAACCCCAGCGCCCTGAAAGCTTCCTTTTCCGATCAGCTGACAGAACAGAAACAAATAAAGGTGGGCAATGGTGACTGAAAGGGAGGGAGGTGAGGGCTTATACAATGACAGCAACTGTTACATGTTTTCATTACTTCTGCCCTGAGATGTCACCTTGGCAAAATTTTTAAACTCTGCATTTATCTTCGATCTCACTGACACTGAAGCAGGACACTCTTGTGTGAATTTGTTTTCATTAGAACGTTTCTTTGTACCACCTAAAAACAGGTTATAGTATTTGCCCAAATAAAATAGTTCTTCATGGCTTTAGAGAAGTTTCTTGCTCTCTATAATGAGCTCTTTATCATACGGTCTCCATAGCTCTGGGGTTAGAGCACTGGTCTTGTATAATGAGCTTTTTTTTCAGATTTTTCTGTTGATAAAAGCTGTTTTTAAAGAAATGAATCAGTAGTTTTTAAAAATCTGCCTAGGCCCTGGCTGGTGGCTCAGTGGATAGGCACCTGCCTGCGAACCAAAAGGTCTCTGGTTGGATTCCCAGCCAAGGCACATAACCAGGTTTCAAGCCAGGTCTCCAGTCAGGTCTGTAGCTGGAGGCAGGTGAAAGACCACACATTGATGTCTCTCTCCCTCTCTGCCTCTCCCCCTTCCCCTCTCTCTGAAAATAAATAAATAAAATTTAAAAAAAAATTAAAATCTTGCCATGGAGCACGGTGGATAAGATGGCAGCCTGTGAACCCAAAGGTCACTGGTTTGATTCCCAGCCAGAGCAACATAAACCAGGTTGCAAGCCAGGTCTGTAGCTGGAGGCAGGTGAAAGGCAACCATACATTGATGTATCTCTCTCTTCCCCTTTCTCTGAAAAATAATAAAATCTATTTTTTAAAAATTAAAATCTACCTAGTGTTATGCTCTCTCTCTCTCTCTCTTTTTTTTTTTTTTTAACTTGATATCACAGATTTCTGCCTGGTCCCAGAAGAAATTATTTGGAATTAAAAACTACTGGGAATTTTTGTTTGTTTTCTAATTATTTTTAGAGAGTGGGGAAGGGAGAGAGACATCAATGTATGGTTGCCTTTTCACCTGACTTCAGCCACGGACCTGGCTGGAGACCTGGCTGGAGACCTGGTTATGTGCCCTGACTGGGAATCGAACCAGCAGCCTTTGGGTTTGCAGGCTGGCGCCTTATCCACTGTGCCACCAGCCAGGGCCAAAACTACTTTGAATATAACTTACAGTGAGATGTAAAATCAAACCAGAAACACAGTGCTGATGGGATTATAAATTAGTATGGAAAACTATTGGTAATATCTACTAATATTGAACATTTGTATATCCTATGACTAACAATTTTGCTTTTTGAAATATGTGCACCTATATAATCAAAAGGGAATGTACAAAAATATAGCACCGTTATTCATAATAGCCCCAAACTGAATATCAAATAGAGATGGGGAAAAAATTGTGGTATATTTATACAGTGGGATACCATATAAGCAATTAAAATGAGCAAATTAATATACGCAACATGGATAAATCTTATAAACATAATGTTGATCAAAGGAAGGCAGACACAAAAGTATGCATATATAGTTTCATTTATAGAAAGTTCAAAACTGGATAAAACTAGCCTGGTGTTAGAAGTCAGAAGTACATAGTTATAACCTATGGTGGTAGAAGTACCGATGGGCAGGAAGCTTGAGAGGAGCTTCCTTGGATGATGTTGCGTTTATGGACCAGGTTGTGTCACTTTGTGAAGATAATTTATTGTGCTTCTCCCTAATGTTTGTGTGTAATTTTCTATATGTGTGTTATTTTTCAATAAAAACATTATGAAGTAGATATAATCAAACAAAAGTGGCTGATCAAATGCATAATGAACATTTGTTGGTTTTTCTATACTATTTTCACTTCAATTTTGTATACTTGAAAAGAAGCATAATTAAAACTTTTTTTAAAAGAGTGAATCCAGAAGTAGAAAGTTCTTTACTTGCAAGGAAAGTGTGATAAGGTGGGTCAGAGTATTCCTCCAGCACTGACAAATCTGTCAGTGTAACCTTTCTGTGTTACACGTTAATGTTTTTTAGGTCATGTTTTACCCCTTCTTTCATCTTCTGCAACTACTGCTGATTCTACAGATCCCATAACAAGACAGAATTCAAGGCAGAGAGAAGAGGAACTGGAATCAATAGCTCAACTACGGAAAGTGTGTACAGTACTTTAAAATTAATTTTTTTATTAATAATTGTTATAGCCCCTCATCCTGCAATCACTTGTTTACAAGAAGTGCCCATTATGTTATGAATGTAAAAGAAATTTTGCTATTAAGAACATTTTTTTTAGCTCTTTACTAGGAAAATGAGATGGATTATTCTATGAAGCTCAATTCCTGGCCCTCCTCATATAAAAAATACTTCTGTCTCATGTATAGAATTCTTATAAGAGTAATAATAATTTATATGTATGTACTCATATACACAGTACACATCATATACTGTACAGTGGGGTTTTTTTTTTTTTTTTTTTTGGAATCGAAAGAGAACCTAGTTTTTTTTTTTTAACAGAAAATTGTTAAAGAAATTCTCTTACTGTGTTTTGCACTACTGTGGCCCGATTGCCACACCCATGTAATTGATCTTAACCTCCTGACTAAGATAAAATAGGGATTATAGACTTGTTATTTGCATGTTATCTTGATTTCTAATTAAATATATTCCATTGTAGCTCCATTATGTCCTATATAGACACTCTCCAGTTAATATATTACGTATTTTCCTGTTCTTTTAGCATATTGAGTACCGGTTAAAAGTATCTCTGCCTTGTGATCTTGGAGCAGCTCTAACTGATGGTGTTGTTCTTTGCCATTTGGCCAATCATGTGCGGCCTCGATCGGTCCCAAGTATTCACGTTCCCTCACCAGCTGTAGTAAGTTTATAACGTTAAAAAAAAAAGTTGGCTTATGAAGTGCAAATGATAGGCATCGTGCAGAATGCTAGAAGATACAGATATGAAGAGTGCAGTCCCTGCCTTCCAGTTACGTCTACTAGAGAAAAAAAGTAGGCACCTAAATAATGGCAGCATGATGAATGTTAGAAGAGAGGTGTGCTATAGGAATACAAAAACTGGACCACTCAGTTCTGCCTAGAGACTACAGGAAAGTCTTCCCAGAAGAGGAAAAATTATAAGAATTCTGACATTGTATTCCTAGATTTGAAAGACAAGGAATATCATGACATGTTCAAGGAATTTTAAAGTTGTTCAGAATAGATCATACACAATTTGTGGGTGCTAGTGGCAGGAGATACAAGTTAGAGATGTAGTTAGAGAGGTAAGCCAAAGGCCAGCACCTCTAGTAAAGTTTTATTAGAACAGAGTCTCACTTGTTTCTATATTATCTATGTTGCCTTCAGGGTCCTAGCAGAATCAACTATTTGTAACAGATCATATGGCCCCCAAGACTAACATATTTATTATCTGATCCTTTAAGAAAAATTTTGCTGCCTTGGCTGGATAGCTCTATTGGTTGGAGTGTCGCCCTAATACGCCAGGGTTGCAGGTTTAATGTCTGGTCAGGGCACCAGGGCACCAGGGCACATACAAGCAGCACCCAATGAATACATGAATGAGTGGAACAACAAATTGCTGCTTCTCTCTCCCCCTCCTCTTTCTCCCTTTCTCTCTCTCTCTAAAATCAATTTTTAAAAAAGAAAAAGAGTAAGTTTGCCAACTCTGATTTAGAAATTGAGTTTATAAAGCAATAGGCAAAAGTATTTTTAATAAAGTTAGCAAAAATTTTTAAAACTTGCTAGCAACACCACATTTTTCTTCCTTTGCAGCCTAAATTAACAATGGCAAAATGCAGGCGAAATGTGGAGAATTTCCTAGAAGCTTGCAGAAAAATTGGTGTACCTCAGGTAATAAATTTATGATTTTTTTGTATTGCCTAAATAGACTGGGGTATTATTTTCCTAAAATCTTCCAGAAATTCAAGTATCTATAATTGTATAGGGCTAGTTCTGAACTAAAGTTGTAATTACTAACCTAATTTTGCCCTACTAGGGTCAATCAATATACTTTTGAGCAGTTTCCATAATTATTTCCAAGGATCAGGCAAAGAAATCATACACATATAAATTTAAATATATTGTAATAACTAATCAAAAATAGTTATTTCCACATTTTCTTAAACATTCCCACTTGCTGTTTGACTTGTAATAATACATTTTCATATACAGCAGAATATATGCTTCTGAGTAAGCACTTCTCAGATTGAGAATGGTTCAGTTGGTTTCTGGGTTTTTAATACTTGCTTTACTACCTTTTTTATATGTTTATTTTGAAAAATTTTAAGAGAAACATTGCAGAAATATCAGAGTCCCTGACTGGTGCGACTCAGTTGTTCGGGCGCCATCCTGCAAACCAAAGAGTCGTCAGTTTGATTCCCGGTCAGGGCACATGCCTGGGTTGCAGGCCAGACCTGGTTGGGGCGCATAAGAGGCAGCTGATCAATGTTTCTCTCACACATTGATGCTTTTCTTCCCCTCTCTTTCAACCTCCCTTCCCTCTCTCTAAAAATTAAGTATTTTTTAAATACATATCACGGAGAATTATCACCCACATTCCTCTACAGTTAACAGCTAACTAAATATAGTATGTACTAACAGACAACTGTGATAATACTGGTAACTAAACAACAGACTTTGTTCAGATTTCCCCAGTTTTTCCGAGCTCTAATACTTTGGAATTTATCACCCAAGAGGCCATTTCTTAGGCCCTTGTCCTAAGAAATGAGATTGAGATTTATTGCCTCCAACTTCTTCAGTTACAGTTTTATTGCTCTTTAAATATACAGAAAATTGAACTTTATAGACATAATTAAGGGACATGAGCCTGATACACTTTTTATTCATTTACTCTTTTAAAAAACAATTGTTAAACCAACCAAGCATGGTACTTTTGTACTCTTAACAAATACTATATTTAATGAAATTAAATTTAAAAAACAACTCAGTGACATTTGATATTTTTTTCATTAATCACAATTATTCCAGGTCCAGTCATCATATTTTGGCCAGTCTTCAAGAAGAAAACCATGATTCTTCTGTCTCCTTAATTAGCTGTCAGAAATCTAGTTTTGGCCCCTGGACTCAGTTAATGCCACTGTTTCTCTTACAGTTAAGCCCTGTTCTGATAGCTTGCAGGACAGTGACACCACTGTCTTTATTCAGTTCGCCTCTGCTGTCCTTGAACCACGAGCTGAGGCGGTGACAGCAGCATATGCCCAATGACTAGCTTTCTTTTCCACTCTCACACGTTCCAAAGTGGAAGAGAAAGAGCATCTTCGTTAGTCAGTGTGAATTCCGAAGGTTTTTTAAAATCCTTTTGTTATATAGATCATGATTCTAGTGTTTATTTTTCACTTTTTCACTTTGTGGGGTTTTTTTAAAGCTGAATTATAAAAATTGAAATTTACATTAAGTGGTAGTTAGCTGGGATCTTTATTGTTCCTATGAACAAACTCAAATTTTTTTTCTCATTTTTTCTATCAGTTTGCCAAAGGCTCATCATCTCTTTTAGAACAAACCATTTTTAAACATATTAAAAGAGTATTGACAAATGTTCTAAACAAATAGCATGCATTTTCTCCCTATTAACAAGCAGGTTCAAACATTCCTATGTACATGTTAACATTCAGTACTTCACTTTTCTCTACTGAAGATCTACCTGGTCATCATGTTATACAGGGAATGGCACCTAGAAAAAAGATTGGAGTGAACAGAAAGAGTCACTGTGTACAGAGAGAGGAGGGTGCTGGAAATAGCCACAAACAGCAAGATGCGGTAGCAGAATTAGCCTATAGCAAACCAGTTAAAGTATTGTTTACCAGTGTTTATTGTCATGTACTCTAGGCTTTACAGAACTATCATCATTCCCAGATTTAAAGTCCATACACTGAAACTCGTACAGAATGTACTTGCATCCTTAGCAACATAGAAAATCTGGGTGTCTTGAAGCATGCATTCAATGCAGCATTAACCAGACAGTGGTTAACAGTATTTTTATAGTGGGCCAACTTGCCCCTGAACAGAGCTGTACTATTCAAAGGCAGGAGATGGAAAAAAATAACTTTAAAAGCCTGGGTGGATAGGTGGGAGTTCTTGACACATCCTTCCTGCTTCTCCCTCCTCCCTCCTCCCCACCACAAAGGGGAAATGGACATTCCACACAGGCCACCTCTTCCTCTCCTGCCTTCCACCCTTGTCTCTACCACCACCGCCACCGCCACTTACGGATGGGTTCCTGTTCTGCTACTTCTGCTCAGAAAAATTAGTCACTTGCTTTGAATGGAGTGAAGAAAAATGAATAAATATACAAACTCATAGGTTCAGGCTAGCATTCTCCGGTCCCTGTGCTGTATACAGGAGGAAAGAAAAAACCTGACTCTTCTTTTTCCTTTGTTCTCCCTGCTTCTGAGAATTCTATAGTGCCTGAACAGCCCTGCTTCCTCTGCCTGACTTGTAAAGAAAATAAGGGATATAAAAAGTGATCACTTTAATATCAGGTTCTGTGTATAAAGTCAAACAATTTCCCTTCTCAGTGTAACTTAGAATGTTTACAAGGTCAATTATTGAAATACTAAATAAGATGGCTATTAAAAACCTCTGATGGCCCTGGTTGGTGTGGCTTGGTTTGCCGGCCTGCAAACCCAAAGGTCGCTGGTTCGATTCCCCAGCCAGGGCACATAACCAGGTTGCAAGCCAGGTCCCCAGCCAGGTCCCCAGCTGGAGGCAGGTGAAAGGCAACCATACATTGATGTTTCAATGAAAATAAAATAAAATAAAACCAACCTCTGATAAGGTTGGACATATGGGGATTCTCTTTATTATCATGCCTTTATTGAATGTTACATTTTAAAAAATCTATAGTGGTGATAATATTTCTATGTGAGGTCAGTATCTTATGTCCTAAAATTATTGTATGTTATGTGTTGACAATTTTCCTGTTATGAAGTCCAATAATGTATTTAATTTCTTAATTTGTGAACTGGAAGGTTTGGGTGCTTTCTAATGCTCATGGCTATAGATTCACTTTGTACATATTAATGAACTGAACTTGGTTAAGGTAACTTTGCCTTGATTTTTAGAGGAGCACCAAATCATTCAGTACACCTTACTTCCAGCTAGTCAATTTCTGTGATTATTAGGCCTTCCTTCTTTTTTGAGCCTCTTTAATTTCCTGGCTTTGAAAACTTCCTTCTGAGCATGTCCCCAGGTTTTGTCCTTGCTTTCTGACCTGTTTTTTTTTTGTTTTGTTTTGTTTTGTTTTTTTTGGTTAATAAGAAAGCATGAGAAATGAGAAGTAGGTTCCCTCTGCAGACCTCCCTGCTCTTAGGCCTCTCACAGGGCTGCGCAGCCTCCAGTGCTATTCATTGTGTTGGGAATGTTTCCACTAGTCAACAGCATGCCCATTTTATTCTGTTATTTTGTAGTAAAATCAAACTCAGCACACAGAGAATTCTTTGTAACTTTGTTTTTCAGCATTTTATTTTCATTCATCATAGTAAAAAAGTGTTATGAGATATGTTTCTTTGAATATGATTAAGATAATCATATTGAATTCTATACTCAAATCTGTATTTCTGATCCACTGACTTTGTTTTTCTGTTTTCCTTTCCTGCTCACACTTTGGACAGGACAAACTTTGTTCCCCTTCTGACATCCTTCAGCTAAACCTCAGCGTTAAAAGAACTGTTGAAACACTACTTTCTCTTGGGGCACATTCAGAAGAATCCAGTTTTGTGTGTCTGTCTATCCAGCTCTTGGGTTTTGTAGCATTTTATTGTACTTTAATGTTGACTCTCTGTATGCTTTATTACTGGATCTTCCCCCTCTAGCAGAAAGATTGCATTCCAGTGGTTTTTCACCTCATTCCTGTGCTTGGTTAAAGGAGGTTTGTTTCTTTGTTCAGAAATATTTACACATGTGCTTTTTTCCTGGCCATCAAAGAACAAACTGATGAAGGATTGATCCTTTCCTCAGAGGTCCAGATGAGCAGCCCATCACATTAGTTAGTGTTTACGAGGACTAACGGAGTAAAAGACCAGCATTTTTTCTCCTGATCATTCATCTATTCTCCTGGCCTACAGCTTTGTTTGCATTGAGTGCTGGAGTGTTTCTATTAATACAATTCTGAACCTGTTCTTAGAATATGACCAAGAACTTTATTTCCAAATTACATAGTAAGATTCCCATCTGGCCATTTTTTCATGCCTAGACACAACTTAAGTGTTGAAATTGTAAGTTGCTGAATGTTTTCACGAGTTTCTCATAAGGAGAATAGTTGTACCCTTTCTGATTTAGGGGGCATACAGTCACTTAAATCCCTGCATTGAACTGCACCCTGAAATCTCCCATTATGGCTGTGTGGGCATCTAGAAGGCACTAGTCATTTAATTTTTACAATTTTAACTTGATCAGAATTTTTAGTCCAAAGGTCATGTAGGGTCTCTGCATTGCTCTTCTGAGCCTACTGCCTACACTTCCGTGCACAAGCAAGCGCATGGCCTGGCGCTGACTTCACAGGGGTGGCATCCGTCCACGTTTACTGTGTATCTTTAACTGAATTCACTTCTAGAATCCTACTGAGAATTTTAAATTGGAACTTCTGTAATTCCCAGTACATTTGAACCACCTTAATAGGTGAACTTGTATTTTAGAGGCTGTTGAGATTATATCAACAGTGCGTGAAGTATTAGGCAGCAGTCTGCATTCTGTACCCAAACCAGTAAGTATCGTCACTTTCAGAACGCTTACTAATATATTAGCTACTAGCCCTAGAGCTTGAAACTACTTTATAGTGGCAGGTTCTAGTTCTCATAAATAGTGTTTCTGAACATTCAGGAATCTCCTGAACTTGCTTAACACAATTGGACAGCCGAGCACAAGTGTGAAGTGAGATTGCAGGAGGACAGCATGACTGTTGTAGAGGTCAGCCTGAAGGTCTGATTCCTCCCGTTTTCTTCCACATTGACTGAGACATTACTTTCCCCATTAAAAACTGTTTACTTTTAATGCTGAAACATGGAACACTGTGTTGAAATTTTGTAGAGTTGGAGCTGTTTTTAACATGTTTTTGAGTCGGAGGTCATTCCATTTTGTAGGCTTTTGTCTCTTTAAAAAGCACCTGATAAAAAATACATGGTCTCGTGTATGGTTTTGTGGGAGTAATTTTACATTCTTTTCAAAATACATAGGTTCCCTCTAAGCAGCTGAAGGCAACCATGCATCTGGACAGCATGGCCTCTGAGGACTCGTCTCAGTCCTAAGCCACACAGGCCTCAGGGGCCCTGGCTGAGCAATAGTTCATTTTAAATGTAGTTAACCTGTGAGGTCTGTCCCAAAAGTATCGAGCCAATGTCAATATAATTAAAACAGTTAACGCTGCTGATACTTTTGGGACAGACCTTGTACACTTGCAGTTACACTCAAAGTAGTTATACAAAGTTGATGGTTTTTAAAGAGCAAAAGTTTGCAATTACCTTGTTTTATTAGGTTTTTTTTTTTTTTTTTTTAGAAAGAGGGGTAGGGAGAGAGGGAGAGAGGCATCAATGTATGGTTGCCTTTTGCCTTCCTTCAGCTATGGACCTGGCTGGAAACCTGGCTTGCAACCTGGTTATGTGCCCTGGCTGGGGAATCGAATCAGCAACCTTTGGGTTTGCAGGCTGGCACCTCATGCACTGTGCTACCAGCAAGGGTTATTATTATTATTATTATTATTATTATTATTTTTTTTTTTTAAGAGAAAAGGCCCTGGCTGGTATGGCGCAGTGGATTGGTGATGGCCTGCAAACCCAAGGTTTGCTGGTTCAATTCGCAGTCAGGGCACATAACCAACCAGGTTGCAAGCCAGGTCCCCAGCTGTAGGCAGGTGAAAGGCAACCATACATTGATGTTCCTCTCCTTTTCTTTCCTCCTCCCTGCCCTTCTCTCTAAAGAACAATAAAATCGTTAAAAAAAAAAATTAAAGAAAAAAGCCAAAGGACCAGTAACTGCTCAAAATAAATACTTGGTATATTTTTTGTTACAAATGATCTTGTAAATCTTCCTAATACAGTAAGTGCTGATGAAAAGCTGAGAAAAATCCAGTCATCAAATTTAATATGTATAGTTTGGTTTTTTTTAAATAAAACTAGACTTCCACTTTGTCCTTTATAAGAGTAATCTCTTTTCTTGCTGAATATCTAGTCTTAAAAGAAAAATCAGCGATGGGTGTTATTCATAACATTTTTCAAGAGAAAGGCTTAACGAAACAATGAGACAAACAAGATAGAACTATTTAACTTCCTTAAGCAAACATGTAAAGTTTTTAAATACATGGTAATTAAGTTATTCCTGACTAAGCTCACATCATAATTCTCCAGTATAATTTACTATTAATTACCAGCAGGAAATGAAATACTTTACTTTTTCAAATAGTTTCTTTTTTTTTTTTCACTTTATGATTCAGATTTTTAATGAATTCAAACTGGGCCTTCCATAAATGACCCAAAGTAGGAGAAAGTTTCTCAAATGCATCTACATCTCAAGGATACACTTCAGTTTCCTCTCATAATCCCTAGGGCTGTGAGGGGAGAGCCCTGTCTGGAGTGGGATGCAGGGGCAGGCCGCCGTCTCCTGCAGCCTGGAAGCAGCATGAAACTGTCTTAGTTCCCCTGTCATTTCCAAAGTGCTTTCTCCTACACTGTTACATCTTTTCAGACTTGAGCCATCTGCTGAATACTGTGTAACTTTTTCTGTTTTCACTGGCTGTGTTACTGATCTGCATTGCTCTTGTTTATCAGGGATGAAGAATGTTGCTTTCACTCCATAGTATTGAGTTTATCCTCTGTTGTATGTGTAAGTGTATGTAACTGTCCACTTTCCAATTTTCAAAATGACCTGTATGTACTTTTGAGTTATGTTAATAAAGTGATAGTGGATGTCAGATACCATCTCTGTGTAGCCTGTAGGTACTGTCTTTTCATATGTCAGTTGATTATTACGTGGGGAGAAAAGATACGTATTTTTTTTCAGTTCTGTGATGTTCATCATATTTTCTCTTGTTTGTTTTTGTGTCGCATTACCCCATTTCAGGAGCAATTATGTTTGCCTCTCCACATTTTAGAAGAGAAGGGTTTGAGCCAGGTTGCCGTGACCGTCCAGGCCCTCCTGGAACGTGCCCCACCCAAGCAGCCGCCGCAGCCGCAGCTCCCTGCTGTGTGAGGGCTGCGCAGGACTGCGGCTGGGCGCTGGCCTGGCCAGAGCAGGACAGGACCCCGCGATTGCTGCTGCCAGCCATCTACTTAAAGGGACTGTTTCCACGATTCCTAACGGGAATGTTTTGCTTCATTTCTCCATTTTAGGGGAGGTTCTATCCATTTCCATTGAACTGTTTCTGAAGACATGGTTTTCACAAATAAAACTTAGTCCTGTCATTACTGAGAACCCAGCACTGAAGCCTGAACTGGCAGTGCTTTCCTAGGGAGCAGCTCTTTTTTCACACACCGGAAGGGTCTTCTTAGAAGGATATTTAACACTCTTGAAGGCACAGACATGCTGCTCTCTTCCTGTTTCCAAGACCTCTAGAGTCTACTGGATTCTAAACTTGGCTCCTGGAGTATTTGTTAAAATACAGGCTCTCATTCAGTGGAGTCTAGACTGAAGCCAGGGTATCTGCATTTTAAACAAACATTCCAGGTATTTCATGTAATGGAGACCACATTTCCTATTTGTATGATTTGGGGGAGTAATGACTTTACTATGTTTCCAGACAGATTTAAAATCAAAAACTATATTATGACTACTTGGATGGTTCTGTCTAGGGCAAAACAAAAATAACATGGAACTGGGATTTTTGGAACAAAAAATCTTTTGTCCAAGGCAAACTAAAAACAATGTAGAAGGCCTAGAGTTTGCGTAATAGAACAATGAAATTGATACAGTTGTGTTTAAGCCCAGTTTCCAACCCCCCACACCCACCCCCCATCTACCACTACTTAGAAGATGGTTCCAAATCCTCAGGCTAGTAAAATGCACTACTCAGCAGCACAAGCAGTTCCTTGAGCCCTGCACCACCCCTACCCCCAGCCCCCCCCCGCCCCCCCTTCCCCAGGATACCTGGATCTGTCAATACCTTCCAATCAGAGCAGTACACTTCCAGCTCTCCATAATGGAAGATTATGAAAACAAAGCAAAAGGAATGAAAGAAAAGGCAAGAGTTTTCTATTTCAGATAACCGCCAGCTCTCAAGGCTGAATTAAAAAGCCCTTGTGACATCTTAAAAACAGCTTGCTGTCTTTTCATCTAGCTCCACAGGCTAGTGCATTGTTCACTCCATTGTGGGTGGAATGAAAGGGCCCCGAGGCTCCAGCAACACAAAGCCAGGAGCCTTTTTCCAAGCTGGGGGTGGGGCGTGTTAAGCCACTTGGATCTTCCCTTATATTTAGATCCTTTTAGTTGGTGGGGATGTGTTTTGGTATTTGCTGCCTATATAAATCCAGTAAATAGTTAGTGAAGAGACCAGTTATCTAGGGGTTTCTTTTTCTGTTAACTGTTGTGCATTTTCTTTACCAGTGCATGCATTTGAGCTTAATGTTCTCACTCTTTTATCATGTAAATGCAGCACCTCAAAGTAACTGGATAAAATGTTGAGTATCTCCTCAATGTTTTCTCCTTTTTCTCACGAGACAGATCCATCAGGACATTACCACTTGGTCCAAATTTAAAATTGTGTAACACAAAACATCTGCATTCAAAGCCAATGCAGCATGGTCCTCACAGAAGGGCTTAGAACCAGACCCATTTTATTTACATTTCCAAGCACCCACCAATCATAGACTTAGAATTTACTCTGTATTTTTAAACTATAGGTATTTTTCCTTCCAGTCGGCATTAAACCTCAATCAATCTCCAAATTACAGAGAGCTATTTCAATGAAATGAGTGAAGGACAGGACTCTGTCACTCAGTTGCAAGGAGTAATTAATCCCAGAACATTTGCAGGTAACTTTCCTAGAGGAGTGCATGAAAATTTCAACTTCACACTTTACACATAGCATGAAAACTTATTAATGTATTTTTATCAAATATATTTAATTTGAATTCCTAGAAAATTGTGTGCAGTTTTGGTTGATGATGAAAATATTGAATATATTGAATTTTCTGTGTCAAGATGCAAAAGCAAGTCATGATGTTTTTGTTGGAAATTTTTTTGTATTCAGTGTTTTGCCAGTACTTTTTCCACTTCTTTTAAAAGCTTTATTGAGGTATAATTTATATAACAAAAATCAGTTGCCTTTAGTAATGTGCAATTTTTTAAGTTATACCTTTGTTTTTTTTAACTGAAAAGAAGTTTTAACATTTAGCCTCGCTAGACTCCAGTGTAAGATGGAAGATGACGTGGTAACAAACAGTTCATCTAACCATTGATTTACAAGTTTGCAGCTGAAGCAGCAGCCTTCCCAGTGCTGAGTGTGAAAGAAGATAAGGCTGTGCGCTCACCCACCAGCGCCCCTGCCAACTACAGAGACTGGAAGTCAGCAGGCTTCTGGGCGTTCAAACTCATTACACTCCAAACCTTTCTTCTCTGGAAATAGCACATGGGAGGAGGGGCCTTTGTATTTGGCTAGAATAGGAGGCTTATTAATGGGTCACTTTCCTTCATAGCATTTTGAAATACAGCCTTACACCTAACCAAGGAGTCCCATTTCTCTTACTTGCGCAGCAGTGACGAATGATATGTGACTATACTGATGAGTATGAATTTTTAAAAACTAAGTGCTTAACTGGTTATAGAAATGAAGGAAAACATGGATATTTAGAAGCCTTTTTATATACATATTACAGTGAAATAGCTTACAGCAGATTTTATTTCTGAAAAAGTTGTAAACATGTAATTAGTGAAACACTGTCCTATAGTTGTATGTCTGTAAATATGATACAGTTGTAAGTATGTCAATATCATGTATGTTATTTTTAATGCCGTTTTTGCCACCTACACCTGACATTAAAAGCCAGTACTTTAATAACATGAAATAAAGGCTGATTTGAAAATGTTCATACTTAAAAGCCTGGTTTCCTTGGCCAAAATGAGAGTATCTGATTCTCCAAAGGAACATCAGATCAGTAGAAACTGAGTGCTCATAATAAGCCCATGAGATCAAAACATACTTTTTAAAGGAAGTATAGATATCAGTACTGCCCTGTATTTGGAGTTTAGATATAAGGCTTATTAATACATGAGTTATATGTGGCACTTTCAGACAATTTTTCTCTCAAAAACTACCAGTTGTGCCATTGGAAAACCTTAAGCATCCCAAGACACACTAATTTGGTTAAGCAAAGAAAGGAGGACCCAGCAGACTCCGGCTTTTTTAGAGGAATAGGAACAGTAACCAACCAGCAGCTTTTTGTTTCAGGCACAGGTATTTTCACATGTTTCATCTCTTTAGTCAACAAGAGAAGAATTAAGACAAGAATTGGAGAGTAAGCAAAGTAGATACAGACCCTAGTGCCTCACTTAAAAATTTTTTCCAGCTCTGATGGGTATGGCTCTGTGGTTTGGACACTACTCCATGAACTGAAGGTTGGCCAGTTCCATTCCTGCGCAGGGCACATGCCTGGTTGCTGGCGAGGTCCCTTTGGAGGCATGTGAGGCAACCAACCAATGTTTCTCTAGCACGTTGATGGTCCTCTTTCTCTTTCTCCCTCCCTTCCCCTCTCTCTAAAAATAAATTAATGAAGTCTTTTTTTTTTTTTTTTTAAGATTTTTATTTGCTTCTTCCCAGCAAACTTTTTTCAAAATACAAAGGAGCTAAAATTAATCGTATACTCCTAATTCAGGGTCTGAAAATTGATAGGCAAAGTGAAATAACAAGGTTGCACCTTGGAATATCCAAGTAAGAAACAACCTATAAACGAGTTATCTGATGGTAAAAATGTTTCTTATTCCCTTCAAGTTCTTCCCATCTCCAGAATACCAGAGGAAAAGGCAGAAGATACTTGGTCACTATTTCTTTCCTCTCCGCTTGTCTTTGTCTTTGCCTTTACCTTTTGAATCCTTGCTGTCATCTTTGTCCTTCTTAGGCATACTGAAACCACCAATTTCATTGCGTACTACAGTGCCTCGCCACCAAGCCTGGAGCTGGAAGAGAAAGGGGACAGTGGGTACAACGATGGTATGCCTGACAAGCTGCATTCTTTCTACATAAAGGGGTAGGTTTTTGGTATAGTAACTTCTGTGCGAAGAATGGACTGAGACTGGGAGTGACGTGCTCCCCCTGCAGCAATGCTCTGTGCAGGGCTGAAGCCATGCATGGACTTGGATGTTTCCAAGGAACATGAAAAAAAAGAATCTTCCCTTTACATTAGAAACCTGACTCCCTTGTACTGCTGTTCTTTAGGAGCATCCTTTCCCATATCTAATGATCATTTGATCCAAAAGGGGTATCACCTGGACCACAGACAAAAGCCAGCATGCAGTCAAAAATGGGCAGATAATCTAATTACTTCAGCAGACTTTCTGGTGCATGTCATATCTTTAATGATTGATTTAGGTAGCTCCCTTGACTATTTTCGTCACTAGACACAACTGCTCTGAATACAGTCTGGGCTACTTTAAAACCACTAAGCCCTAAAGACTGGAAGTAAATCCACTAGTGAAAAGAAAGGTGGTCTTAGGATAGTTCTTAGATTTGTGCTCCCAGTCAAGGAATCCTGACAAATAAAAACACCAGAGGAGTTCAACAAATACTTGATAGTTGTGTATCTGTCTCTCTTAATGGAAAGCTCAAGTTTGGTCTTGCTTGGATGCCTGGTCCTGAATGTACTTTGAAGCTTACTTTCTAAATCCACCCTCTCGAGTACAGTCTGCTTACTATTGGGTCTCCTCTTTCAGAGACAAGGGCAATCCCTCAGAACAATAGTTTCAGTTTGGCTGATGTTACATTTGCCTAATGGTTCCTAGAATCTAACCTGCCAGGTAATAATCACTAATATATAGAAATTTATATACAACTAAAATCTTTATTTTCAAAACTCCCTTCTACCATTTTTTTTTTTTTTTTTTCTTTTCTTCTTCAAATGGCTCTTATCAGAATCACACAGATAGCCTGGGCTAATTATAAATGGGATTTTCAGGAGCAGTAGGATATTAGAACTTCAAGAGCCATTTTTCTTAGAAATAGTATCCTCAAATTTGATCTCTGGGCACCAAATTTAGGTTTTACTTCCCTTGCTAGCCACCTCCCTTTCCTTGGATTTAAAGCTGTAGGCATATCTTTTTCTGTTACCTGTCTCCCTGCACCACTGGACTGTGCTGGCAAATTCCAACAATAACAAAGGGCATGCTTCCCCACAGATCTCCTGTTGTGTATTTGATGCTAAACGAGAAGTACTTTGTATTCCTCCATGTTACAACAGCTATAGAATTAAAGGGGCCCCAAGAAGCCAACTGCAGCTTTCTACCTTTATGACGCTTTTTAATTCCAAGAGAGCCTGTTCTACATTCTTTCTGTTCTTCTCCTTTTCTATGCGATCTTCAATGATGACCTGTTCATACTCTCTTATCTGCAAAAGTAGACATTAATTACATTATAGGACTCTCTTGTCTAAGCTGACCTGTGATTTCAATAAAAATTTTAAAGTAAAGCATGCCAAATCTGAAGATAAACAGATGAAAAAAATTACTGGATTCCTGTATTATAAATATTCATATATTAACTTTGTTCCTGTTTGTTTCCATTTAAATAATTCAAATTTGCTGCAAAATATTTCATAAAGCCCTGAGCAGTGTGGCTCTGTTGGTGGGGTGTCACTCTGCAAAGCAGAAGGTCACTGGTTTGATCCCATGCCACAGGCCTAGGTTGCAGTTCCATCCCTGGTGGGGACACCTGTGACAAGCTACCAATCAATGGTTCTCTCTCGCATAGATGTTTCTCTCCTTCCCTCCCTCCCTCTCTCTCTCTCTGAAATAACATCTTTAAAATATTTCATAAAAATAAAATATGAATGATGTGATCAATGAGCTCAAAATAATGTAATTTTTTAAAAAGCTGTGATGGAATTACACGCAAAAATAGTGGCCATTTTGTAAAAGAGAAATTTGGAAAGTTCTACATTCAACGATGAAGCCATAATCAGAAGCATTTTGGAAATCACAACTTACTAATTGTCTTCAGAGACCATAAAGTAGAAATAATAGTATTTATCTCAAGAGGTTGTTGTGACGGTTGAAGTAGAGGTGAAGTGCTAGTTAAGTAAGCACTACCTGTTAGCTATTGCTATTATTGTCCCCACCATCGTTGTTATTCGCATCATCAGCATCATGATCATCAAAACAGAATCCCAGTGGTTTACAGGCAAACCTCCACTCTGTCCAAAAATAGCGTTGCCCCGCTACCTTGTCTTAGCCGTCTCCCACTCTCCAGTGCAGAGCCTCTGCCTCCTTACCAGCTTCGCAAGGTCCTGAAGGTGTGCCAAGTCGCTGGCCTTTGCAGATTTGAGAGCATTCAGTTCGTTCTGTTTCATTTCTGTGTCCTTATCAAATTTCTCCATCCAGAATTCTAGCTTCTCCTCAAGTTTCTATTTGGAAAGAGTATTAAAACATGGCTTCTGCCCTGGCTGGTGGCACAGTGGATAAGGCACCAGCTTGCAAACCCAAAGGTCGCTGGTTTGATTCCCAGCCAGGGCACATAACCAGGTTGCAAGCCAGGTCTCCAGCCAGGTCCGTAGCTGGAGGCAGGTGCAAGGCAACCACACATGGATGTCTCTCTCCCTCTCTGCCTCTCTCCCTGCCCATCCCTCTAAAAATAATAAATGAAATCTTTAAAAAAAAAACATGGCTTCTTCCAAACACAAAACAGTAAATAATGAAATCATTTATATAAATTTTATCTACCATAAATCTACAAAGCAAACTTCACTCAGTCCCCATTTGTGTCAATATCAATTTACTGCCTCTCAACTCCAAATTCACCATCCACTGGCTCTCAAAACGAAATTGGGTGCATGCTATAAAAGTTGCTGTCTTGCCAACTGGCACAATGTTAAGTTTTGTCAGTAGAGGGCACTAGAGGAATATGGCAGGAGAGCTGCTCTGCCTGGTTCCTATGTCCTTCCCCTTTCCTGCCTGGGTCAGGGCTCACAGTGGCACAGTATGGGACACTCGGTGGCACTTGTTCACCTACTCTTGCTGACACAAGAGGGTTCCTGCTTGCCAAACACAGTCCCCAGTCCCCTGCGTGCCAGCTGTGTCTCACGAGCTGTGCATCAGCTCTGACCCAAAGCAACAAAGCGAACATCTCTGTTTATTCCTTCCTTGGATACTGTCCTTCGGCCCTAAGGTATTCTTCAGAGTTCTCTTCTTTTTCTTTGTAGCCAAACCCTTGTTATCAATTAAATGATTCTTTTGTTATGATTCCCAGCTCAAATTACTGGTCTGGTTTCTGTTACCTAAGTGAACCATAAAGATAGAGAACTGGTACCAAAAATAGCTTATTTCCCACCTTCTAATTCACAGATGCCTTACTGAAGCATCTAAAATCCTTGCTACTTCCCGTTCATCACAATCCACAAAGTACAGTGGACTACTATGATGTTTTATGGGAAATCAAAGCAAGTAATATCTCAACACCGCATGTTGTGGCAGAGAACAGAACTCACATAATAGCCCTAACATGAGAATGTGAGGGTGTGCACTGGCCCAGCCAGGGAAAAGCAAACTGCTTCTGGTGGTTTTTTCAAACTGGCTTGGACACAGGGGCTTCGGTCATGTTAGCAGCTGCCTACCAAGTGACAGGGGCTATGGAAGATTTTCTCCAGGAAAGAGACTGCATCTGGAACCATAGCTGCAAATGGAGTCACCAGCTGCTTACATTATTTACAAGATTCCACAGTCAGTCTTCAGTATCATTTACTGAAAAGGTCAAACAATGGAGTTAAATGGGGATGTGATAAGTATCACTACTTCCTTCAAGTTCGATGTTGCCAAGTATGCTTGTTGCAGTTACATATTCAGTAACTGAAGAAATAACCAAGGGGTGGGTCCATATAACAAGTGATTCCAGAATAAATCAGACTCAAGATTCCATCTAGCCAGTTTGGCTCAGTTGGTTGGAGTATCATTCCATACACCTGAAGGCTGCAGGTTTGAGTCTCAGTAAGGACATGTATGGGAAGCAACCTATCAGTATTTCTCTTCCTCTCTTTCTCTCTGTCTCTCTCGATCTCTGTCTGTCTGTCTCTCTCTCTCCCCCCATTCCTTCCTCCCCCTCTCTAAAAAGAAAAAAAATTCTTCCCTGAATAATCTGAATAATTTTCTACCTTAAGAAACTACAAACATGCCAACCTGCAAACCCAAAGGTCGCTGGTTCAATTCCCCAGCCAGGGCACATAACCAGGTTCAAGCCAGGTCTCCAGCCAGGTCCATGGCTAGAGGCAAGTGAAAGGCAAACATACGTTGATGTCTCTCTCCCTCTTTGCCTTTCTCCCTTCCCCTCTCTCTGAAAATAAATTTTTTTTTTGTATTGTAAAATGTACATTTATCCCAAAAATATGGAACACTTCACGAATTTGCATGTTATCCTTGTGCAAGAGCCACGCTAATCCCTGTATTGTTCCAATTTTAGTACATGTGCTGCCAAAGCGAGCACAAATAAAATCTTTAAAAAAATTAAAATAAAATTTTTAAAAAGCCCTGACTGGCATGGCTAATTTGGTTGGACATCATTCCACAAACTAGAAGGTCGCCAGTTTGATTCCCAGTCAGGACACATGCCGCGGTTGTGAGTCCGATTCTTGATCAAGGCACATACAGGAGGCAATTAATGTTTCATCAGTGTTTCCCTGTCTTTCTCCCTCCCTTCCTCTCTTGAAAAATAAATAAAATCTTTTAAAAAAGAAACCACAAAAAAGTTGTGGCTGGGTAATTCACTTGGTTAGTGCACCATCCCAATCCACAAGGTTGTGGGTTTGATCCCTTGTATTTGTCAAGGCAAATACAAGAATCAACCAAAGAATGCACAAATTAACTGGAACAACAAATTGATGTTCCTCTCCTTTCTTCTATCTCTAAAACTAAACAAAATTAAAAAGAAACCGCACACACTAATACTCCTATCACCTGACCATTTTGAGTAGAATCCACAGTGTTGTTTTGAGTCCCCAGGAATTTGCATCAATTCAGAGCCAATGATCTCCGAAGGTCCGAATATTTTCTTATTTCCAGGGCACAGACACTACTAAATAGTCTTAGGTTTCCGGTAAATCTTGTTTCTTCATTTTGTTCTAGTTGGATGTTTATTTCTTCTTTATGTTCTAAATAGTTTATTTGAATCCCAGCTTCCTTCCCATCACTGTTGGTTTCTTGTATATTTTTCTTTATTTCACTTAATGTAGCTTTCATTTCTTCCCTTATGCATTTGCTGTACTCAATCATTTCCCTGAGCATCCTTATCACCAGTGTTTCAAACTTTGCATCTGACAGGCTGGCTATCTTCATTTTGCTTAGTTCTTTTTCTGGATTTTTAATCTGTTCTTTCATTTGGGCCCTACTTCTTCGACTCCTCAATTTGACAGCCTCCTGTGTTTGCTTCTGTGTCATAGGTAGAGCTGCTGTACCTGTCATGTTGTAAGGGGTGAAGCCTTTGGTATTCATCAATGCAGAGTGACCGGTTTCACAGCGTTGTGGTGCTGTCTGTGGGGGAGGATCACAGAAGGAACAATGCCGCTTGCTCCTTTTCCAGTCATTTCACCCACTTCCATAAGGGACTGGCACCCCTCTAACTGTTTTGTTGGTGATGGTTCCCAAAGTGGGTGGGCTTGCCTATGTTCTAAAACCATAGACAGACTCTAAACACACTATCCTGAGAGACCGGTGGTTTCTTCTGCTACCCCAACCCCTACTGGTTTTCATAGCCAGAAGCCATGAAGTTTTATTTTCCTGGCACTGGAACTGTGAGCTGCACATTCTAGCCTGGAGCTGGGTTTGCTTCCCAGGCGTCCCACCCAGCTTTTATCCCCCACACGTGAATGTGGGACCCTAGTTCGGCCAGTGCAGCCACAGCCACTGCCTTGCCACTGCCATGTTGCTTCCACCACTTCGTGTCCTCTCTGCCCCAGTTCTGCCTCTGCTTCTCCTACCCATTTAGATGAATATTTCTTTAAATCTTTGTCAGACTTCCATACAGTTCGATTTTCTGGCAGTTCTGGTGGTTTTTTTGTTTTGAGGTGGTTGTTATCCTATGGTTGTGTGAGGAGGCAAAGCGTGTCTACCTACACCTCCATCTTGGTTGGACTCCCCACTTTGTGTGAATCTTAAAGAAAAAGAATATATACTTGCAGCAAAGCTACAGACTTCATCCCAAGAAGGACATGCCCCTTCAGTAAAGGGACTCTGGGTCTGTGAATTGACTTAGCTCTGGAAACTGGATGAGAAACCATGACTCTTCATTGTGGTGACTCAAATCGGGTTTGTGGCTACTAGACTAGCACCTTTTTCAGTTATACAGCTCAAGTAATGCTCTATCAGGCTTTTGTTCCTTGGGATACCATGACTAATTAGCCATTGCTAAACATTCCAGTGGCCAAAGGCATTCTGATAACCAGCACATCCTGCTGCCCTTCAGGGTAATGTGTTCACCTTGTCTTCAACAACTCAGGGTTGCCACTTGTGCTCTGTCACTCTAGGTCCCCATCATCCCTACTGAAGTCAGGAAGTCAACATCAGTGATGATATCACCCATGGTCTTACCTGGTCTGCATAGGAAAGAAACCACAGAAACTTGGGAAGAATGCAGGTGTGCTCCTCATTGGTATATTTCTCAATGGCTTTAGTAAAGGGGAGTGTCTTTTAGGAAAGAGTGTCTCACACAAACTAGTCAGAGGGGAGTATTTGGTGGCAGATTGGTAGGTCACACATGGTAAATTCACTCTGATGTTCCTATCTCCTCAAATCTTTAGATTCTCTCCTTTGCATCACAGCAGGAAAGCTCTGGCATCTCCACATCATTAAATGTGGACCACTGCTGAATCCAAGTTTTGGTTAATCACCCAAACTGTTGGCATCACCTCTAGATGAGATGAACAAGCTAACACATTAAATCCAGAATCTCTAGTAAGTATATCCTTATCAATGACCTCGACCCAATCTGGCATTATTCCACCTCCTTGGTCTAATGTTTTTAGAATCTATTCCCACATGTCCCCCAGGTTCCTGCAATGTGTATGAGCCAAGTCTTGGAATTCTTCTGGTGTGTAAGCTATTTCCTTCTGATTTACAGTTATTTGAGTTATCTGTTCTCCCCAGAACTTGCTGAGATTTTATCCTGGTTATGGATCCAAGGGCTATAAGGGTAATTTTGCTAGGTCTTAAGAGTGAGCATCCTTTTCCAAGGCATCAGATGAAGTTATTATCGCAGGGAAAAAAAGACTACTCTTCTCAGACATAGGAGGATGGTCTCATTCCACTGGCAAGGCAGTAACCTGGGGTTCAAAATTGTCAATTATATCTGAGTGCAATCAGATATTCCCATTCCAAGTTTCAGGATCCCGTTCTTTCCCAATGAATGCCCTGACTTGTATGTGAAAAACCTGACATGAACTACCATTCATGTGACTGAGCTACCATTAAAACCAGTAATAGAAAAGTGGTGTCATATTATCACTACTATTAACATTACACTTGACATTCTATCTATAAGATAAGCCATCAAATAGAAGTGGATATATAAATAATGAAAAGGAAAATATAAAATTGTTACTATTTGCAGTCAATAAGAGTTTCTACCTAGAAACCCAAATGAATCAATTGAAAAACCATTAAATCTAATGAGAAGACATAAGGAACCTAGAACAATATTAAAAATGTAGTCTTTTCATATACCTTGCAATTAAGAGACATGTTTAGCATTGTTTTAACAGAAAAACTCAGGAACAAATGTCCACTGAGAGAAGAACGGTCAAATAAATGTTGGTATGGGAATATTATACAGCAGTTGTACTGACAAAGAAAACATTAAAGGCAAGGCAAATTTAAAAGAAAAAAAAACAAGGCCCTGGCTGTTGGCTCAGAGGATAAGGTGCCAGCCTGCAAACCGAAAAGTCACTAGTTTGATTCCCAGCCAGAGCACATAACAAGGTTGCAAGCCAGGTCTCCAGCCAGGTCTGTAGCTGGAGGCAGGTGAAAGGCAACCATACATTAATATCTCTCTCCTTCTCTGCCGCTCTCCCTTCCCCTCTCTCTAAAAATAATAAATAAAATCTTTAAAAAAAAAGAAAGAAAACAATCTATATGACCTCATTTACTTTAAAAACAAATACAAATAAACACTAAAAACATATAAGTAGATACATATAGAAGTATGTATATTAAAAGAAAAAGATGTGTAAGAAATCTTTTTTAAAAGGGAGTGATTAAGAGAGCTTTCCCTTTTTAAAATCTACAAGGTCTGTTGCAAAAGTATTGGCTGCGTAAACTGTTTTTGTTTGTTTTTAAAAAGATTTTATTCATCTCAGTGGATAGGTGTCAGCCTGCGCACCCAAAGGTTGCTGGTTAGGTTCCCAGCCAGGGCACATAACCAGGTTGCACACCAGATCTCCAGCCAGGTCCATAGCTAGAGGCAGGTGAAAGGCAACCATACATTGATGTCTCTCCCTCTCTGTCTCTCTCTCTTCTCCTCTCTCTAAAAAGTAATAAATGAAATCTTTAAAATGTAAAAAATGAAAATAAGTAAAATAGTCAGTGCTATTGAGGATACTTGAAATTAGTGCCTGTATAAATGATGACAGAATAAATTTGAAAGTATTAACAATGTTAGCAATTCACAAAATACCAGTCTCTCTGACATCATAATTTCATGCTTGAGATTTACTTTGGGTAAATAATTACAATGAAGAAAAACAGTTACTTGGGCAAAGCTTTTCTTACTGCATTACTTATAATAATGAAATTTTGGAGATAACCTAAATATTCAAAATAAAGGGTCACAAGTAAACCATGGCATAACCATTCAATGCAAAATTATAAAACCATTTAAAATTATTTTATGAAGAGACTGATAACATGAAAAATGGATAAGAAAGCAACTGGCAATTTTTTTTAAAGTACTGAGAATTTTGCATGGGAACTTTGTCTATTCTCTGCATTTATTTATTCCTTCATTCATTCAATCATTTATTGCTATGGGGACTCATGGGTATTTATTTTGTATTTTGTATTACAATTAAACATTACTTTATTTTCGTGCTCTGGTTTTTTCAGGTTTAGCCATTGAGAGTTCTTTCAGTTGACTTCTGTCCCTTTGACTAGAAAATAGTATTGGAAACCAAGACCAGAGTGCTAGGTGTGCTCAGCACTTCTGGGGTGTCACTGCCATTGCCGTTCTCAGCTGATAGACAAAGAAATTCTTGAAACTTTTTCTCTGACCCCTGTGTCATTTAGAAGGGTATTGTTTTTTTTGTTTTTGTTTTGTTTTTAATTTTATTGTTGTTGTATTACATCCATCCCCTTTTTGCTCCCCTCTGTCCCCCTGTTTAATTTCTAAAAAGTTTGAGATTTTCCAGTTACCTTATTGATTTCTAGCTTTATTCCACTATGATCTGAAAATACATTTAGTATGATTTCTAGTCCTCAAATTTGTTGAGGTGTGTTTTTCAACTGGCAATTAAAAAAAAAATCTTTCCTCAACCAAGAATGTTATTTTTATAATTTAAAAAGTCTTATTTTAAAATTACGACAATGAAACAATATTAAGAACAATGAGTACAATTACCATATGATCTCACCCATTTCAGGACAATAATGAACAAAACAAGCAAATAAGCAAAACAGAACCAGATACATGAATACAATGAATAGGTCTCCTCCAGTGGGCAGGGGGGAGGGAGGAGGTGGGAGAAGAGAGGAGGAGGCAAAGAAAGGGAGCAGTTTAGTCAAGGAACTAGTATGGAAGAACCATGGACAACAAGCGGGATTGACTTTGTCAGGGAGTGGGTGGGTGAGGAAGGGGACAGAGGAAAGGAAAAAGGGGATGGACGTAATAAAACAACAATAAAATTAAATTTAAAAAACAATTTAAAAAAATTTTAAAAAGAACAATAAGTTTCTTATATAATGCTAAGTGATAAAGGCAGAAGGCAGACTCATCTGTACTCAAATTACAGCTTAATAAAATATTTATTCAAATGAGTAACTTTAAAATAAAACATGGGCTACAGCTCATTCATTAGACTAATAGAATTAAGATTGATTTTTCTTTCCCCCCAAAAAAGTTTGCTGTCCTTTTTATTTTATAGTGGAACACTCACATCAGTGGATAAAAAAGTTTAGGTAGCCCACCTGCTGTTCCTTACGAAGGAATAATTCAATCTCCATATGAATCTGGTTTTCTTCTTCAGTTTTCAACCTTAGTTTCTGTAAGAACAATAAACTAACATCAGGAATTCTTTCTTGCCAGCAGGGTTGGAAATGAGCACTTCTCAACATTAGAGGTGCAGTGGTGAGAGCCGCAGGGGTTCTCTTTGCCAGCTGTACTTCCACAGCTCAGCTACCACTCCAGAGTGGCGGTGCAGTTCCCTCCACTAGGTCAGTGTCCGCACAGCGCGGCGCTGCGTCAGGCGCTGTGCTAGACGCACGCCAGTGCCCAACTGAAGGACCATGATCCTTTTGCCTGGGAAGTGGTATTAATTTAAGGAGAGAAATGATGTTCTGGGGCACTGGTTCTTATGCCTAGAAAAGAAAATTCTAGGGTGCAAGAAAAAAGCTTACTGTCAGTGTCAGGCCACCCATGCGAAGCGAGCTCCAAATAAGCAGGGATCTCAGAAGAAAGGAGCCCTGCACAGACACCCCTGGACTGTAGGCCCAGTCAGCTATTGTTCTTTCAGCCAATTTTAACTTTCCTCCTCTAATAAGGATCTAATCCTTGTTTCTTCCTCTTGATATTTTTCATTGCTACTTCTCATTTCTATAAATTTAGGTTTGAGTGAGGTTCTCTCTAGATATTGTTTCTTTTTTTTTTTTTTTTTTTTTAATTTTATTGTTGTTGTATTACATCCATCCCCTTTTTGCTCCCCTCTGTCCCCCTCCCCACCCACCCATTCCCCCCAAAGTCAGTCCCACCTGTTGTCCATGTCCATGGTTCCTTTATACTAGGTTCTTGTAGATATTGTTTCTTAGTGGAGGGATAACAGGTACTAGATGATTAAGGACAACAGCAGAAATATCCTGCAGTTACTACCTGTTTTATTCTGCTCTCTTCCTATGATTTCCAGGAGAAATTGCAAGTAGTTTTATAAAATAAAGTGACAAGGGAAGAAAGTACAACCAATTTTCAAAAAACAAGAACTATACAAGGTCTGTCCTGAAAGTATCGAGCCAATGTCAATATTATTAAAAGTTTGTGCGGCCAACACTTTCAGGACAGGCCTAATAAGCCACACAGCCCATCAGAATCTCTGCGTGCAAATATGCAAGTTCTCCTTCCATTCTTACTTCCAGCCTCAGATGTTAGGGCTGCAGGAGAGGTCAAAGATCATCAAAGTCTCCCACTCCTTCCTCCCTTGTTAGCCAAACAATGTCAGGAGGGCCGGCTTACATGCCCTCTATCTGGCTCATGCTTAATATAAAAGTAATTACCTCAATTTCTTCCAGCAAGAGCTCCTCTGTTTTGTTACATTTTTTCTGGGTCTGAGAAATCTGCAGTTCAGTGTTTCTCTTCATATAGTGATTTTCCATGTTAGTTTTTGCCTTTAGCTCTTGCAACTGGTCCTTGAGGTGTGCAATATATTCATTCCGGCTCTGCAAAAGTGAGGCCAGGTTTCTAAATTAAAATGCATTCTCCATGGGACAGAGGGGAAGAAAAATGGGATGGATGTAATACAACAACAATAAAATTACATTTTAAATAAATAAAATGCATTCTCCTCCAGTTCAGCCAGTGGTTTAAGCTTACCTTTTGTATGCACCAAAAAGGAATGGACTCTATTTTTCTGCTATTAGGCTATGGGAAATTTAGCCAGTAATGATCACGGATAGTATAAATGAAAACGGAAGATAACTAGTTCTAAGCATCAGGACTGTGAGATTCTTTCCTAGGCATGCTATTTGACCACTCTGTATCCACAAGTTTCCCACTGCTGTCTTATTTTGGAAGCAAGAACACTGGTCTAATGACCAAAGGACCCAACACTTCCCACCCCAAGCCCCACTAGCTATGGGAACTTGGCCAAGTCAGTCAAACTCTCCGAGTCTTACCATCTATAAAACAGAAAATTAATATCTACTCTGCCCGAAATATCTCAGAAGTGATTATAAGGATTGAGAATATGTGTGAAAACTCTTTAAAGGTTACAAAATAGTTGACAACTTTAAGGTCTGATTATTTATTTAAAAATATTTATTCAGCTCTTTCCCTGTCACCTTGGGGCTGCAGGGAGGAAGAGGCTTGGGTGTGTGGGGCTCCACTGTGCGCAGAGGAAGGCATCGCTGCTGGAGGTGTAGCAGACATGAATACTGCTTTCCGAGCAAGCGGTGCTGAAGAGGGTCCTTGGGCACACAGCCTAGCACGCAGAATTCGCTAAGTTGCTAACCTTAGGCACCTCTGTGTGCTTGCATCCAGCTGTGATGAGCCTGTGTATGTCAAGTTGGTTGAAGTCCTTTACACTGAATACCAAATCTACCTCATTAAGGGTGATGACAGTAAGAAATTAAGGGAATGGGTGGGCCTCTGTAAAGTGGACGGAGAGGGAAACCCTAAAGCTATTGGTTGCAGTTGTGTGGTGGTTGAGGACTATGGCAAAGAGTCTCAGGTGAAGGATGTCATCGAGGAGCACTTCAAAAGCAAGAAATGAACAAATAAACTTGGCTTTTGTTTCTCAAAAACAAACAAACAAAATATTCAGTTCCACACTAGGTATAGAGTAGCGATCTAATTAGACCTAGTCCTTGGCCTCATAAACCTTACAATCTAGTGGTAGACAAGTGGTTAAAAGGAGATAAATGTGTGTAAACTATTTCAAAGGTGCAAAAGGCTATGTATGAAAGAATAGGGCAACCAGCTATGGGAGAAACGTAGAAAGGAGGCCTATATTACAATGGATAGTCTAAAAGGAGTCTCTGAAAAAGGATTGTTAAATATGACAACTGCAGGATTACTATGTCTGTCATGTGAAAGGTGGTGCCAAGAAGAATTCTAAGGAAAGGGAAATATGTGTGCCAAAGTCCTGAGGCAGGGAATACCTGGATATATTACAGGAACCAAAAGACCATCCATCCTGGAGGCTCTACTTCAGTGAGGGCAAACAGTGAGACAAGATGAGGTTAGAAAGGGGAAAAAAACATGTATAACCTTCACAGCACTGTTAAAAAGTTTGAATTGTATTCCAAGTGCTCCTGGAAGCAAGCCTTGGAAGAGTTTTAGTCAGGGTGGTAACATCTGATTGTTTGAAAAGAATCAAACAAATAGTAATTTCACAAAGTAAACTGAAAGCACAAGAAGCAAATGCACTACTAATAACAAAAATGCACAGCACTTCAATCACTGATCTACATTTCTCCAAATATCAACCAACTTTAATCTTACCATGTAAATTGAGTGGAATTAGTTCTCTGTAAGTATTAGACCAGGGGTATCAAACGTATTTTCACCAGGGGCCACAACAGCCTCTTGGTTGCCTTCAAAGAGCTGAATGTAATTTTAGGACTGTATAAATGTAACTACTCCTTAACAGTTAAGCATAGAAACAAGGTGCTGACTAAAGGCACTGACAGGATAAGACAAGGTGGAGGGCCAGATTCGTGCCCATGGGCCTTGTATTTGCCACTCATGTTAGAGGAAGAAAGAAAGCAGAAATTGGTTAAGATAATCCATAATGAAAAGCAAAACCACTTTAAAGAATCATAGACCCCTAAAATTAGTCAGAAAAGAATTCTCAAATCATTTTGCCTCACTTCTTGGTATATAACTCTATGGAATCATTCCAATTGTACAGTATAGCATGTATACCAACTGTATCACAAACATGAGTATCTCTGGCAGAGAATATGCTACAAGCCCAATTGATAATAATCTTAAAGTACTCCATAAGCTTTTTTACATTGTAGGATTGTGGGCAAATTACTTAAATTCTCTAAGACTATTTTCTCATCTGTAAAATCCTGCCAGTGCCTGGCACAACTTAGATGCTCAATTAAATGCTCATTAAATACATTTAAAAGACTTCCAGCCAAGATGAAAGCGTAGATAGACATGCTGTATCTCCCTCCAAAACTAAAAAGGAATAAACTACTTCAAAACTAGAGACAACCAGAAACTCCAGAAAATGGAACTGCATGGAAGTCCAACAAACAAAGATATAAAGAAGAAATACTCATCTAGACAGGTAGGAAGGGTGGAGCCAGGACAGAGAAGACACAGTTTGGCAGCATGGTAGCTGCAGCGGGATAGCAGCAGTGGCACAAGGGTGGTTATGTCCAGCCAGCAGAAAATGCAGTCACACATTTTTTAAAAAGTAGGAGCCTTGGCTGGCAGCTCAGTGGAAAGCTGTGGGCCTGAAAACCCAAAGGTCGCTGGTTCAATTCCCAGTCAGGGCACATAACCAGGTTGCAAGCCAGGGGTCCAGCCAGGTCCATAGCTGGAGGTAGGTGAAAGGCAACATACATTGATGTCTCTCTCCCTCTCTGCCTCCCTCCCTTCCTCTCTCTCTAAAAATAATAAAATCTTTTAACAAATAAAAAAAAATTTAAATGTAAAAAGGAATACCTACAGAGTGCTCCTAGCACCAGACCATATAGCAAGGCACATGGTTCCAGTCCTAGGGGTAAAATAAAGCCACATTGCTTCTGACTATGAAAACCACTGGGGGTTGGGGCAGAGGAAGAAACTACCAGTCTCTCAGGGAAATCTGTTTGTTTAGAGGTCCCCATAGTCCTGGAATGTTCACAGACCCTCCCACTCTGGGAACCACAGGCAGGGCAATAGCTAGAGAGGCACCAGTCCCATGCAGGAAATAGGAGAAGTGCCTCAAAAAGGGGCAAGTGCTGAGCAAGCAGCATTGCTCCCTCTCAGACCCCTCCCCACATACAGAGTGGTGAAATGGATCTCTCAGGACTGACAAATACCTGAGGCTCCACCCCTTACAATGAACAGGTGTGACAGCTCAACCTAAGACACAGAGGCAAACACAGAGGCCTGTCAAATGAAGGAGACAGAGAAGTATGAACCAGAAGAGGGTACAGATGAAGGATCCAGTGGGAGAGCTAAGCCACGAGAAGATAGCCAACCTAAAAGATACACAGTTTAAAACACTGATGATAAAGATGCCTGCAGACTTTAAAACAATGCTTGAGTACCAGCAAACATAAAAGGGAAGAAATGAAGGCTATGCTAACAAAGGAAAATCCACAGAAAACCAATGGTGAAGGGAAGGAAACCAGAGTTCAGATCAATGATTAGGAACATATGGAAGAAATAAACAGTCAACCAGTACAGAATGAAAAAACAAGAATTGAAAAAGAGGCAAAGAGGCCTAGGAACCTCTGGGACAACTTTAAATGTGCCAACATCCAAATCATAGAGTGTCAGAAGTAGAGGAAGAGCAAGAAATTGAAAACTTATGTGAAAAAACAATGAAGGAAATTGAAATATAAGCCCAGGAAGCACAGAGAGTCCCAAACAAGCTAAACCCAAACAAGACCACACCAAGATACATCACAAGTAAAATACCAAGGTTAAAGATAAAGAGGGACCCCGGCTGGTGGCACAGTGGAAAGGTGCCAACCTGTGAACCCAAAGGTCACTGGTTCGATTCCCAGCGAGAGCACATAACCAGGAGCAAGCCAGGTCTCCAGCCAGATCCGTAGCTGGAGGCAGGTAAAAGGCAACCATACACTGATGTTTCTTTCCCTCTCTCCCTCTCTCCCTTCCCCCCATCTCTAAAAATAATAAAATCTTTAAAATTAAAAATTTAATTTAAAAATAATAAAATGACAACAAAGTCACAACTATCAACAATAGAACCTAAAAAAAAATAAATAAATAAAAACAACTAAGCAAACAACCAAAATAGGTATAGGGATCATTGGGAAGATTATCAGCTGGGAAGGGGGTGGGGGGAGAAACGAGGAAATGGTGCAGGGATTAAGAAACATAATTGGCCCTGGCTGGTGTGGCTCAGTGGATTGAGCACTGGCCTGCGAACCCAAGTGTCACTGGTTCAATTCCCAGTCAGGGTACATACCCAGGTTGCAAGCCAGGTCTCCATCCAGGTCCGTAGCTGGAGTCAAGTGAAAAGCAACCATACATTGATATTTCCATTTCTTCTTCCCTCCCTTTCCCTCTCTGTAAAAATAATGAATAAAATCTTAAAGGAAGAAAGAAAGAAAGAAAGAAATGTAATTGGTGGGTAAAAGATAGACAGGGGGAAGCTAAGAGTAATATAGGAAAGGGTGAAATCAGGAATTATATGTACAACCCATGGACATGAACTAAGGTAGGTGTGACTTCAGGAGGGAAGTGGGGTCCTGGGTGGAGAGGAGCAAAGGAGAAAGAAGTTGGGACAACTGTTTACTGCATAAGCAATAAAATATACAAGAAAAAATAAATAAGTGAATTTGAAGATATGACTTTTTGGCTCTGTTTTTTTTCCCCTTCCCTTCCAGTCTCCTCCATTTTCTCCACACTATTCCATTTCTCTTCTCTCATCTCTTCTAGTTCCAAATTTGATTGCAGACAATGATAAAGTTTTCATCTCTAGGAAGACTGGAGTTAAAATGAAATGTGATGCTTCATTTCTTTTTTTTCTTTTTTTCTCTTTTTTTTTTTTTTTTGATGCTTCATTTCTTCATCAACTGAAATCATTTCACCTATTTAATCACTTAGACTGTCTTCAAGGTCCAGCTTTAATATCACTTAAACCCATAAAACCTTTTTCCAGAGAATTTCAGCCTACATACATAATCATGGATTTGTTTTTCATAGAACCTAAAAGTATTAAACAGTTAGGTATTCATTAAATAGTGTCCATACAAAAATACCTTTTCAAAAACCCAAGAGAATGTTCTGGTCAGGTTTTTGTTTTTAATATAATTGGATATTACGTCTTTTGGAGTAACAATATGAACATCGGAAATGCAGCGTTAAAACTAGGAATTTTAGGCCCTGGCTGGTGGCACAGTGGATAAGGCGCCGGCCTGTGAACCTAAAGGTCACTGGTTCGATTCCCAGCCAGGGCACATAACCAGGTTGCAAGCCAGGTCTCCAGCCAGCCCTAGCGCTGGAGGCAGGTGAAAGGCAACCATACATTGGTGTCTCTTTCCTTCTCTGCCTCTCTCCCCTTCTCTTTAAAAATAATAAATAAAACCTTTTTTTAAAAATGTTAAAAACAAAACAAACAAACAAAAAAAACTCTAGGAATTTCTACCTATGGCAAACAGAAGGCATTACATTATGTAACTGTTAAAGGACCATACAACTTTGGTCAACCATTACACTGTGCTAAGAAAAAGGCATCTGGTTTTCATATTATTACCATAGGCCTCCAAGTTTCTCTCTATATTTCTATCCTACACATTATGGCCTTCAGTGGTGACAGCGTAGGAAAAGAAGAGGATATATATAAAAAACTGACAGGTTACTGTTTCAATTCCCTAGCCAGGGCACATAACCAGGTTGCAAGCCAGGTCTCCAGCCAGATCCATAGCTGAAGGCAGATGAAAGGCAACCATATATTGATGTCTTTCTCCCTCTCTGCCTCTCTCCTACCCCTCTCTCTAAAAAATAATAAATAAAATCTTTTTTAAAAAACCTGACAGGCTAGTGAAGGTAAAATAATGATTAAGAGAGACTAATAAATGCACTGATGTATCTTCATCTTCCCAGTGGGTTATACACAGGCCAAGAGTCTTGAGTTTCAGGCATTCCTTTTAAGATTTATCACTAAGAAAAGATTGGCCTTTACCACCACCCAGCATCATAACCCTGGTTGTCCATTAGTGTCTGGAGATTTCCCCATGATCAAGGTCTGTGGACTGTATAGCATACTTATGGGTTTTTGTAGCAGACCAAACTTCACTTCCAAATCCCCAAACTGCCTTCAGATATGAACTTCTGGAGTTGTTAGTCCAATTCAAAGAAGCACGATTGACTTAGCAGTCAACCAATTCAAGTTAATAAATCTCTGATAGCTGCCACATTATTGTGAGCCAAAGGATTTTAATAGTAGTGAAAAAAGACACTACTATTAATAGGGATAAGAGTACTGGTTCCTGGAATTTTTGGAAGCTGCTATCTGGAGAAGTTGGAACTTGTTTTACACCTACCTGAAGCTGCCCTCTTTAGTTGGATGGAAAAAGGGGAATGTGGTCTATTAAAGTGATAACAGCCACAGGAAAAAAAAAAAAAAACAGTTCTGTATTAAACTCACATTTGTATTTGTCTGTCTGTATCACTAAGAATACTGGCTGATTCTGTAAGACTATGAATAAGGTCTGAGCTAAACAGAGTCACCCATTCTGAGATACAGATGAAACATAAGACCAAACTTCTAAAGTTTCAGGCTCTAATTCCACCCCCTGCTTTCATTTCCTTTTGAATTATTTTCTTTCCAATTGTGCCAATTCCTCTTTTCTTTCCATTTGTAATAAAGTTCCCACACACCTCACTGTGTTGGCTGATCTCTTCCAAGTAAACTCCTTTTGAAATGCCTAAAACTCTACACATTCTTATAGCTTTTATCTAACCACAATAGAGAACAGGAGAATACTTCTCCCTCTTATATCAACACTACGCTAACTTCAGTAATCAAAACAAAGAGAAAGTACTCCAGATGCTTTCACCATGTATGGTAAGATGTTGTCACTGTGTTAAGACTGACTTCAAGCCATTAGAAGAAGCACTATTAACAGAAGACCCTGAGAGGTTTAAAGAAGATGGGAAGGCAAGCACCTTTTAAAAATGCTGTTGCTATAACAACCAGTGGTGGAGCTAGGCCTCAACTCAGGTACTCATGTTAGAACCTGGCTAAGTTTCAGCAAAGGTGGAGGTATAGGTAAACATGTGTCACCTTCTTGCTCAACCATTAGGATTACATCAACCTCAAAACAAACAAACAAACAAAAACAAAAACAACTACCAGGAAATTGAACTGCATGGAGTCCAACAAAGATGTAAAGAAGTGATACTCATCCGGACAGGTAGGAAGGGTGGAGACAGGGAGCTGGTGCAAAGAGGACATGGCATGGCAGCAGTGGCAGCAAGGCAGTGGCTGCAGCTGGTGAGTGGAATCAGTAGTCACATTTTATAAAAACTGGGAGAGACACCAGGGGAGCAATCACAATCCCAGGCAAGACAGCACAGCCCAGGGTTCCAACATTGGGAAAATAAAGCCTCATAGCTCCTGGCTGTGGGTGTTGGGTGGTGGAAGAAACTGCTCCCTCGGGAGAGTTCATTTAAAGGGCTCCCATAGTCCCAGAACATATGCAAACTTACCCACTCTGGGATCCATCACCAGGGCAACAGATAGGAGGATACCAATTGCATTTGGGAAGCAGGTAAAATGACTGAAAAAGGGGGTAGTGCAGAGCAGGTGGCTTTGTTTCCTCTATGACCCCTCCACCCCTACAGCACCACAGTCAGTAAAACTGGTTGCCGGTACTGATAAATACATAAGGCTCCGCCCCTTACACCATAACAAGTGTGGCAGCTCTACTTAAGACACAGAGGCAAACACAGAAGGCTGTCAAGTTGAGGAGACAGAGAAGCATGGCCCAAAAGAGGAAGAAGATCAAGGCTCCAGGGGGAGAACTAAGCAATAAAGAGACAGCCAACTTAACACACAGAGTTCAAAACATGAGTAATAACGATGCTCAGAGAAACTACAGTACGGCAAATGCATAAGGGAAGAAGTGAAGGCAACACTAAGTAAAATGAAGAAAAATTAACATGAAATCAATAGTGAAGGGAAGAAAGCTGGGGTTCAAATCAATATAGTGGAACATGAGGAAGAAGTAAACAGTCAACCAGTATGAAATGAAGAAACAAGAATTTTAAAAAATGAGGGGAGGCTTAGGAACCTCCAGGACAATTTTAATGTACCAACACCCAAATCATAGGGATGACAGAAGGAGAAGAGAATGAGAAAGAAATTAAAGACTTATTTGAAAAAACAATGAAGAAAAACTTTCCCAACTTGGTGAAGAAAATAGACAAACAAATCCAGGAAGCACAGAAAGTCCCAAACAAGTTGGACCCAAAGAGGACCACACCAAGACACATTCTTATTAAAATGCCCTGAGTTAAAGATAAAGAAAGAATCCTAAAAGCATCAAGAGAAAAGAAACGAGCTACTTACAAAGGAGTTCCTATAAGGCTGTCAGCTGATTCTCAAAAGAAATGTTGCAGGCAAGAAGGAACTGGCAAGTAATCAAAATGATGAAAAGAAATGACCTACAACCAGGACTACTCCACCCAGCAAAGCTATCATTTAGCATGGAAGGCAGGATAAAGTGATTCTCAGACAAGGTAAAGCTAAAGAAATTAATCATCACCAAGCCCTTATATGAAATGTTAAAGGGATGTATTTAAGAAAAAATCAAAATTATGAACATTAAAATGACAACAAATTCACAACTATCAACAAATGAATCTAAAAAACAAACTAAGCAGGGCCCTGGTTGGTGGCACAGTGGATAAGGCGCTGGTCTGAGAACCCAAAGGTTACTGGTCCGATTCCCAGCCAGGGCAACAAAACTAGGTTGCAAGCCAGGTCTCCATTCAGGTCCATGGCTGGAAGCAGGTGAAAGGCAACCACACATTGATGTCTCTCTCCCTCTCTGCTTCTCTCCCTTCCCCTCTCTCTGAAAAATAATGAATAAAATCTTTTTAAAAAAATTTTTTTAAATTTAAAAAAATAAACAAACTACTAAAACAGGAGCTGAACCATAGATAAAGAGATCCTATGAAGGGTTATTAGGGAGAAAAGGAGGGGGAAGGAGGGAAATTGGGAGAAAAGGTACAGGGATCAAGAAGCATAACTTGAAGGTACAAAATAGACACAGGGACATTAAGAATAGTAAAGTAAATCGAAAAGCCAAAGAACTTACACATGACTCATGGACATGAACAAAGGGGAGTTATTGCTGGAGGGAAGGGAGGTACCGAGTGGAGGGGGGCAAAGGGGAAAAAGTTGTGACACTTGTAAAGCATAATCAATAAAATATACTTAAAAAAAAAAAAAAAAAAAGATTCAATTCCCCAGCCAGGGCACATAACCAGGTTGCAAGCCAGGTCTCCAGTCAGATCAGTGGCTGGAGGCAGGTGAAAAGCAACCATACATTGATGTCTGTCTCCCTCTCTGCCTCTCTCCTTTCCCCTCTTTCTAAAAATAATGAAATAAAATCTTTAAAAAAATAAAAAAAAAGAACCTGGCTAAACCTCTAATGAAACTGTTGAGGACAAGTTAGGTTTTCACAATTCTTAACCTACAAGATTCTCCTAAAGACTAGTTTCATCTTTGCCTTTTTTCTGTAGAAAAAAGTTCAAAGTTCTAATGATCAACAGGGTTTTGAAATCTAATGTCCATTATTTATCACATACTAGCTTTGAGTTGCTTACAAATTTAGCAAGCATGCTCCCTGTACCTTCATTTAATTCTTGAATCTATCTATGTCAGACTATAGAATCATCATGGTCATCTCAGCCCATTCTTTTTGGTACTCTCTTTCTCTACCTGATTCCTCCAAAAGAAATGAGAATCATCCAAGAGTGCAAAAAACTGAGGGACTTGGGTGAAGAAAAGAGCCAGGTGGCATGCGTAGTAGTAATAGGGTGGCCAGAGAAAAAACAAAGAATGGCTTGGAAGGTGGAGTAATTCAGGCCTGTTTTAAGGTATACAAAACTTCCAGGTTAGCACTAAGCTTTCCAAAATATAACCAATGACCATGAATGGCAATTGGGTTGCTGAATGAAGAACAAAAGGATGAGGGATTAGCAGTGCAGCAGTTAGCTTGTGGCCACCCACAGTTTAGATAGTCACATGGACCCAATTCTAAGGGAGAAATACTCATGATTAGCCCCTGCTAAGGAGGAGATACAAAATGCTCTTCATCTAGCAGTGGACTACAAATAAAGCAGTATAAGCATCAAAGGGCAGAGTTTGTACTCTGACCCAAAACTCTGCCATGTTTTTAGAGCAAAGAACAAAAAATCTAATTTTGGGATAACTATAGCCAAATCATTCAAAATAAGCCTGAAAAAGAAAGGAAACTTCAAACGCTGCATGTAAATTGTGTCCAGACCTTTGGCTGACTCCTGAGCTGCAGAGGTGCTAGGAATAATGAAGGCAATTCTGCTAAGAAGAAAATAACTCAACTGACATATGAGTTACTACCCACGGTAAGTAACAGTTTTTAGTTAGAGCCCTGACTAGTGCAGTTTAGTGGGTTCGGTGTCATCTCACAAATCGAAGGGTCGCTGGTTCCATTCCCAGTTGATGCACATGCTGGGTGTGGGCCAGGTTCCCAGTTGGGGGTGTGCAAGAGGCAGTCTATTGACATTAATGTTTCTTTCCTTTTCTTTCTCCCTCCCATCCTCTCTCTCTAAAAATAAGTAAATAAAATCTTTTTTAAAAAGTTTTTGGTTTTAATGTAACTAAGTCAACTGACTACTAAAACAAAAATGTTAAAAAAAAAAAAAAAATGTCAACATGCTTTAGGAAATGAAATAGAAATGCCCACCTTGACCAATGTGCCTCGGTTGGAGCGTTGTCCTAAAAGCGAAGAGTGATCAGTTTGATTCCCAGTCAGGGCACTTGCATGAGCTGCATGTTCAGTCCTCGGTTGGGCATGTGAGAGGCAATGTTTCTCTATCACTTTGGTGTTTCTCTCCCTCTCTCTGTCTCTCCCTTTCCCTTTCTCTAAAATCAGTAAGTGTGTCCTTGGGTGAGGATTTAAAAAGAAATGCCCATATAATGAAATTAGCAGTCAAGAAGTTTACAGAAAGCCCAATGAATTAAAGAGCAAAATGCTCATAATAAAAAGATGAAAAATCACAGCAGAGAAATACAAACTCTAAAAATAGAACTAAATGGAAATGTACTAGGTAGGCTTATCAGCAGAGTAAAAATGATGGAGGAGCATTAAGTGAACTCAAAAATAGACTAATATAAATTATGTCTAAGTTAGTATGTGACTTTTTTCTAAAAATAGAATTATACAGTTTATCTTTTCTGTGCCTGAACTCTTTTGTTCCACATTAAGTATAGTTTATTCAACTTTAATATTTCATTGAATATATCAAAATGTATGATAACCACTTGTTTACATTTATAACTACCACAAATAATGCTTTATTGATCAGTTTTGTACATGATTCCAAATGCAGGTTCTGCTGGGTAGAACTACTGAGTCATAGGGGATGCCTATATTTTAACTTTGATAATGCTAATTAAGGTTTTTCCAGAGTGGTAGTGCCAATATAAATGCTCAGTATTAGTTCAGTAGAATTCCCATTATTCTACATTGTCATCATTTGGTATTATAAATTAATACCAAATATAATACTAATACAATAGAATTAGCTAATCTAATGGAAAGATCATTGTCTCTTGGTGGTTTCAATTTGCATTTCCTTGATAATTGAGTTGAACTCACTTTCATATGTTTAATGGCCAGCTGGATATCCCCTTGGTTGAAGTGCTTCTTACCCTTGTGCTTGTTTTCCCATTAGGTGTCTGCACCTTTTTCTTTAATTTGTATATTGGATTGGCCAAAAAGTTCATGTGGTTTTTTTCATAAAATGAAAGACACGTTTTTCATTTTCATCAATAATTTTATTGATTTGGATATTTTGTGTATGTTGGCTCTCTCCCATGTGGTAGAATGCTGACTGTTCTCAGTTAAGGCCTTGATTTGTTCACTATCAACTTCAACTAGTCTACCTGACTGTGGAGCATCACCCAGCTATAAATCTCTAGCACAAAACTTCGCAAACCACTTTTGACACGTTTGATCAGTCACAGCACCTTCTCCATACACTGCGCAAATCTCTTTGCATTTCAGTTGCATTTTACCTTTCTTGAAATAATTAAGCACACCATGCTGAAAATGGTGTGTATTTTCTTCCACCTTCAATATTAAAATGGCTATATAAAAATTCACTAATTTTGATGTTTTTAAAATGTACACTGATATGACAGTACAATCTAACAAAGTTGTTTTAAATGAAATTAAACAACTAGTTGCTACTAGAGTCCTCTTATGGAAAAAAAATTTTTTTTTGCCAAATCAGTAGAACTCTATATATTCTGGATATAAGCCCTTTGTTGGTTTATGTGTTACATCTTTTCCCAGTTTGTGACTTGCTCTTTCTCCCTTGTTGGTGTCTTTTGATGGACAAAACTTTAAAATTTTAATGTAGTCAAATTTATCAAATTTTTCTTTTAAAACTTGACTTTTAGTGACCTGTTTAAGAAATCCTTCCTTAAAGTCAGGATTGTTTTCAAGAGTTAAGGTCCAGAATTTTTCTTTTTTCAGTATTGTCCCCAACTCCTTTTATTTTTATTTTAAATATTTAATTAATTTATCTTTGGAGAGAGGGGAAGGAAGGGAGAAAGAGAAGGAGAGAGACATCAGTGTGTGGTTGCCTCTTGTGTAGTCCCAACAGGGGACCTGGCCTGCAACCCAGGAATGTGCCCTGACTGGGAATTGAGCCAGCAACCCCTTGATTCCCAGGCCAGCACTCAATCTGCTGAGCCACACAAGCCAGGGTAAAGTTCAAAAAAAAAATTTTTTTTTAAGATTTTATTTATTGCTTTTAGAGAGATGGGGAAGGGAGAGAGGCAAAGAAAGAGAGAGATACCAATGCGTGGTTGCCCTTTACCTGACTTAAGCCACGGACCTGGCTGGAGACCTGGCCTGCAACCTGGCTACGTGCCCTGGCTGGGAATCGAACCAGCAACCTTTGGGTTCACAGGCAGGCGCCTTATCCACTGAGCCACCAGCCAGGGCAAGTTCAATATTTTTTAACACAGTCATCTAGGGTGTAGCAACTAAGTTGAGTAAGCTGTGACTATTAAGCAGTTTTTATTAATTTTTTTCAAGTTAATTCTATTGTAGGATGTACTTAGGTAATAAGTATATTTAGGTCAAAGCAGTTGAATTATGTTAAATATTGCTCTTATATGACATTATATTGGACTCTGGATACATATTGAAAAATATGCTTTGTTTTGTAAAACTCAATATACAAGCTGTGTCCACTATTAAAAGTCAAACAGTGGGCATGTTTGTTAATTCTAATTTCACTTAGTAACTTTTAAAAAGGCATGTAAATTTACACTTTCATAAGTTTATAGGGAAAATTTGAGATGCAATACTAATACTTTAGGATTTTTGTCTTGGTGTGTATATAAAATTCTGAGGCTTTGATTCATTGTATTGTGATTTTTCTTTCAGGTATGTTGCACTAACTGAAGCTTGTCAAAAAAAATCATTTTTACAAGTGTAAAAAAAGAAATCTTTCCCTACCCCAAGCCAGGATAATAATCTCCTATATTATCTAGAAATGTTATGCTTTAGCCTTTCACATTTAGAGTTATAATCACATTGAATGGATTTTTGTGTATCGTGTAAGAGCAGAGTAAAGCTTAATATTTTTCCATATAGGCACCTAAATCTTTCAGCATCATTTATTATCACTACTCTGTGCTGCCACCCTTCTCATAAATGTTTCTCTTTATATTCTGTTCCATTGTTATTTTTCAATCCTTTGCACCAATACATACTGTTTTAATTCAGGAAAGCAAGTTCGTTCACTTTGTTCCTCTTCAATACTGTCTGGACTTTTTTTTTTAAGATTTTATTTATTATTTTGAGAGAGAGGGAAAAGGAAAAAGGCAAAGGGGAAGAGAGACATCAATGTATGGTTGCCCTTCACCTGCCTCCAGCTACAGCCCTGGCTGGAGACCTGGCTTGCAACCTTGTTATGTGCCCTGGCTGGGAATCGAACCAGCGACCTTTGGGTTCACAGGCTGGTTCCTTATCCACTGTGCCACCAGCCAGGGCTATGTAATTTTTAATCTAAATTTTCTTTTCTTAAAAAAGATTTTATTTACTTATTTTTAGAGAGAGTGGAAGGGAGGGAGAAAGAGGGAGAGAAACACAGATGTGAGAGAGAAACATTGATAGGTCGGCTCTTGCACACACTAACCAGGGACCAGTTCACAACCGAGGCATGTGCCCTGACAGGAATCAAACCTGCAACCTTTCAGTTTGCTGGGCGAGGACCAACCAACTGTGCCACTCCAGTCAGAGGGATGCATTTTCTAATAGATGTAAATTAGATATAAGGTTAGGTCCTAATAACTATAATAATTCAGTATATCCACTCTACATTTAAAATACAATACAAACGGCCCTAGTTGGTGTGGTTAACTCAGTTGGTGCATTTTCCAGTAATGTAAGGGCTGTGGGTTTGATTCTGGTCAGGCACTAATCTAGGCTGTGGGTTCAGTCCCTGATCTAAGTGCATGCAATCCCCAGTCAGGGTTCATATGGGAGACAACCAATCAATGCTTCTTTCTTACATCAGTGCTTCTCTCTCCCTTCCTTTCTCCTCCCCTCTCTTTCTAAAATGCAATAAAAACATACCCTTGGGTGAGAATTTAAAAAATAATTAAAATACAATACAGATGACATGATTAACCCTAACCATCACATATAAGAAGGTTTGTAATGTGCTTAATGTCCTACCAAGGACTCTAGTCTCCCATCTGAGGAAGGAGTGGGTGGTGTGGTTAGGTGGGATGGGAAGGGTAAGAACTGACTAAGAACCCCAAAGGGCAGGATCTCCCAGAGTTCTATCCTGGATGTATATTGTACATATCAGATGAACTCTCTAGTTACTCTTTAGTACAGGCACACCAGGAGAAACAACAACTTGTCATGCACAACTTTTCTTGCTCAAGAAAAATGGCTTCTTCTATATTGTGGTTTTAGCTCATCAAATGTTGGTGTTGCCCAGGAAATTCTTACCTGTACTTCAACCTGCCGTTCTCTTTTGACATTAAGAAGCTGTTTTTGAAGAGATTTTATTTTGTTTCTTCCTTTTTCCTCACTAGAAGAGACAAGAATGATCTGTGTTTAGAGCAGTGCTTCTCAAACTCCAGTGTGCACAAGAATCATCTGGGTGCTAAACAACAGATCCCTGGGCTCTGCTCTGGGACTCGGACACAGGGGTCTGGGATGGGCCCCTGGAACTTGCAGCTCTAATAAGTTCACAGGTGATGTTCATGTGCTGGGCCATGAAGCACACTTTCAGTGCTACTTTTAAAAAGATTGATATGAGTAAATTGAAGAATTTTTTAGCTTTTCAATGTTGTATTTAAAATAACTGTTCTAATGCCCTGGCTGGTAGCACAGGGGATAAGGAGCCGCCCTGAAAAACCAAAGGTCGCTGGTTCAATTCCCCAGCCAGGGAACATAACCAAGTTGCAAGCCAGGTCTCCAGCCAAGCCCATGGTTGGAGGCAGGTGAAAGACAAGCATACATTGATGTTTCTCTCCCTCTCTGCCACTCTCCCTTCCTCTCTCTCTGGAAATAATAAGTAAAATCTTTAAAAAAAATTTTTTTAATAAAAAATAACTGTTCTGAATTACTTATGCTAAGTTCAAACTCCTGGTTAATGTGGTAACCATTACATCTCTCTAATGTACGGACACGTTTTCCCCTTTGTAAAAATTAATCTGTGGGCTCTTACTGTGCCACCATGCAAATATCTTGTTCCCCAAGCATCTTTTACCTAAGTTTTTAATAGCTTAGCTAACTCTGGACTAAATTGTTATTCACTATAAAGTTGCAAAAATGGTGAATTTATAATTTTATCATTCCTTTTACATTTATGAACTGGCATTCTTCTGTTTAAAAATAAAAAGCTTCCCTTTTTCTCCCCCCTCTCCCCCCCAAAATAAAATAGCTGCTGCTAAGGAAAACTAAGAGGAGAAGGTACAGGAAGAGGAAAAAAAGAATCTTGTCTGTTCTTTTATTTAAAATATTTTATTTATTTATTTTTAGAGAGAGGGGAAGGGAAGAAGAAAGAGAGGGAGGGAGAAAAACATTGACCAGTTGTCTTTCACACACTAGTTGGGGACCTAGCTCACAACCCAGGCATGTGCGTCAAAGTGACGACCTTTCGATTCTCAGGCCAACACTCAATCCACTGAGCCACGCCAGCCAAGGCAAATCCTTTCTGTTCTGAGTACTTCACGTATTCTTACCTCACAATAACCTTATGAGATAATCTCTATCATTATCCCTATTTTACAAATGAGGGGAATCGAGAGCTGAGATAACTTGCTGTGGTAGACCATGAGAATGTGCTTCACAATCCTCCCACTACATGGAGTGTAAATAAACAAGGGTTTTAGCTCAAGGCTCTGAAATCCTCTATTGTGTGTGTTCTGAGACATCACATCCCACCAACTGCTCCCAGCCAATTCTTGAGTGTGGCAGGGATACTAAGACAGGCCCCTCCTGAGAGACCAGGACTTTTCTGATGGTTGACTTTGGTTCAAGGGCTTCCTGATGACCTTGCCCAACCATTCTTGCACTGTTGGGCAGTCTCTCCCACCCAACCTTCCCTCTCCTTCACTTGCAGACAGTCCAGCATTAGGGATGGAATTTCCCTTCCACTTCCTGTCTCGCAGGTGTTTCCCAGATAAAATCTTTGCACGACTGATCTCATCTTGGCATCTGTCCCTCAGCAGACACAGGCCTAACACACTTGTCTGTGATCTCACAGACATTAAGTGGCACAGTAGGATTCCAGCTCAGTATTGTTTGAATAAGAACTTCTCTACTTTGTTATTGTTCCTGTGCTCTCAGAAGCAGAATCCTATTTATCTCAAGCAATTCCATTACTTAGGCTTAAAACAAATAAAGTAAAACTATATAAAGATAAAACTAAACAACAATTGTCTTAGCTGGGCTTCTTTCACAAAAATATCAGAGGAGCCTGCTTAGTTAGGTCAAGAAAAAAGACTTTGTCAACACCATACAAATAATCCTTTCAAACAGTATACTTTAGTGGGTCTTGGTTATTCAGTTGTGCAACTGTCTTCACTATCTAATTCCTGAACATTTTCATCATCCACCGAAAGAAATCCTTGTACTCATTTGCACTCACTCTCCATCCCTTTCCCCTCAGCCCTTTATTTATGAGACTTCTCTTAGAAAAGGAAGCGGGTGGGGTGGGAAAGGTCAAGGCCTAGTAGAGAAGAAGCTCAGAGGAGCCTTTGTGTATAAGGAAGCCTCCCAACCCCCACATCCTTGCTGTACCTATATAACCCATTTTTAGCAAGAATCCTGCCATGTCAGTTTAGATAGCATCCCCCACTGTTGATATGTGGTCACCGCAAATATTTGATCAAATTCTTCATTTCCCACCCTGATGTCTAGGTCCTTGGCCTACATACAGCAAGAATTCTGTTAAATTAGTTTAGCAAGAATCCCCTACCCTTCATGTTTCCTTTTAGTAATTTCCCATCAACTAAACCCCTCCCTGTTCTCATTGGCTATAAATCCCCACCTGCCTTTGTTGTATTCAGAGTTGAACCTGATTTCTCTCCCCTATAGTGATAGTTTTGACACCATATATTGAAGTAGTTCTGAATAAAGTCTTCCTTACCATTTTACTTTTTATTTTTTTCCAAAGATTTTACTTATTTAGAAAAATGGGAAAGGAGGAAGACAGAGTAACCTCTGTGTGTGAGAGAAATGTCATCAATTCGTTGGTTGCCTCATGCAAGCCTCCAACTGGGGACCTGGCCTGCAACCCAGGCATGGGCCCTGATCGGGAATTGAACCAGGAATCTTTTAGTTCATAAGCCAGCACTCAATCCACTAAGCCACATCAGTCAGGGCTTCCTTACCATTTTAATAAGTGTCAGAATAACTTTTTGACAGTATATAAATAAAGCTTTTTAAAATAACTAAATAGAAAATCTTATGTATCTCATACCTATTACTAAACTGTATGTGACTTTCAAGTACCAATCAGCCCTGGCTGGTGTGGCTTAGTGGATTGGGCATAGCCCTGTGAACTGAAAGGATTGCTGGCCAGGTCCCCAGTTGAAGACATTTGAGAGGCAGCAGATAGATGCTTCACATGTTGATGTTTCTCTCCCTCTCTTTCTTCCTCCCTTCCCCTCTCTAAAAATAAATTAAATTTTTATAAAATTAAGTGCCAATCACACAATACTTAAAATACTAAAAACCATTTGTCAATGACTTAGCCAAATCTAAATATAATTTTCCAATTTAAATAAACCTTAAATGATACCTATACAATTGGAAGAAAAATTAAAAGAAGCAATTATTATTTTAATCATATATATACAAAATCAATCACTGCCAAACTGTCTACATTGAACTTTAGATTACCTTCTTCCTCCCATGTAATGGCACATATATTTCTTTTTTATTATTCTTACTTGATTTCAAAATTACAAAATAATAAGTGCACATTATAATATTTCAAAACAGAATAGGTATGTATGAAGAAAGGGAGACAATCTGCCATCTCCCTTTTTCTCTCCAATTCCACTTCTACGAGGTAACTAATGTGAAACCTTTTACATGCACATCTTTGCTATGTTCTTACATATATGAATGAGGAGGTATTCTTTATAAAATCATGCTATATATATTATACTGTAACTTTTTTCACTTATCTATATATGAAAAACATTCCTCCAGATCAATCATAAATATAGCTCTAATTCATTCTTTTTAACAGCTATGTGTTTTTCTTTTATAAAATTAACAACTATTCAGCCCTGATTCGCATGGCTCAGTTGGATGAACATCATCCCATAAAGCAAAAGTTTGCCAGTTTAATTCTCAGTCAGGGCACATGCCTGGGCTGTGGGCTTGGACCCAGGTCAGGGTGTGTACCAGAGGCAACTGGTACCTCTACCGAACCTGCAACCCAGGCATGTGCTCTGACCAGGAATCAAACTGACAATTTTTGTTTTGTGGGACAACCCCAACCATCTGAGCCACACTGGTCAGGGTTCTGGTCATATGTTTGTTTTCTGCCTTGATAAAGTAAAAACTGAAAAAATACTAAAAAATTAGAATATTTTTTGAGAAAACACCCATATGTTAACACATTGGTGTATTTCCTTCTAGTTCTAATTTCCTTTTTTTTACAATTTTATTGTTGTTGTATTACATCCATCCCCTTTTTGCTCCCCTCTGTCCCCCTCCCCACCCATGCATTCCTCCCATAGTTCTCATTTCCTATGCATACTTTTGTTAGTTTTATTACACAGATGTGATAATACTATATTATTTCTAGCCTCTTTTTCTACTTAAATTAGAACATAAATCTTTTCTCCATGTTGTCACAACTGTGTAAGCAATACTTTTAACTTTTATTTATTGACTTGAGAGGGACAGAGAAACATTGATTTGTTGTTCCACTTATTTTATGCATTCATGGGTGATTCTTGTATGTGCCCTGACAAGGAATTTAACCCATAATGTTGGTGTATAGGGATAATGCTATAACCAACTGAACTACCTGGCCAGGGCCTGTAAGCAATACTAATTTTAAGTTTCATAATATAATTCATTAAACTATAGACTCCCTTTGATTCTGTAATTCCACATGTAGTGAGTGATTCAACCTAATGGAATAACAGATTCAGACATACGCTGATGTATATTTATGTACAAAGATATACATGGACATAGAATTTGCTATAACAAACATTTAGAAACAAGTTCACTGTTGAAACCTAGGGAATGATTAAATAAATTATGGAACAGAATATATGTAATAGTGAATATTATAAAATTAAAATTAGGTGTGTATATTTTCATTTTCATAGATAAATCACTTTTCATAAAATTATACCAATTTATTCTCCCACCAACAATGCATATAACTGCTCATTTTCTTCCTTCCTTGCCAACAATAAATTTTAAGTTTGTAATAGTAGCTACCGTTATGAGGCACTATTTACTATGTGTCAGGAACTATCTGAAGAGATTTATACACGTAAATAAATCTAATTTTCATAATAATTCTAGTACCGGATTCATTACCAGTACTAAGGTACATAGGAAGAGTAATAAATTCTAGGAAAAACAATTATCACCTCAGGAGACAGATCAACACTTTCTCATTCTGAGTACTCAGGGTTCTTTTAAAGAGAATTTTATCTTGGTCACAATGCATTTTAATTGTGTTGATTTTCTTAAAGCATGAAAATCTTTGCAGTTAGTTGAAAGGCTCAGGAAAAGAAAGCTTCCACCAGCATCCTTTTAACTATGCTTGCTACTGGTGAGGAATTTTCACTGAACTCAGTCTTAAGAACTATTACTGTGGGATATTCTTGATATACTGTACATACAGATACCTGAAGTCCAGAAATCTGAATTATTGTCCCAACAGAGCTAGGAACAGAACCCACATCTCTGACTCATAACTATCTTTCCTGGGAAGCACACATTTTATTTGATTTAGAAATCAAGGACTTCAGGTAAGAGTTTTATAGCACTTTAAAATACAACAAAGAAAATAAACTTAATATTCCTCACCTGGCAATGATATCATAGAAATGCATTTTGTTTTCCCTCTCTTCACTTAAAGATTTTAGGAGAACGGTGAAAGTACCTGAAGTTTGCAATTCCTGCATAGTATCTGTAATCACATCACTGAGAAACTGTCTGTAAGAAGGAGAAGAAGAAAAAACATTTAATAAGATACATATGTCCTTATATTCTACACACATTCCTTACATTCCCTACACAAAGGCTACAGAAGTAAGACAAATTAAGACCCAGAAGGAAGATCATAAATAAGTTGGAATTATTTCTGGGATGCCAAAGTAGTTTAGTATTATGAAATCTATGAAAGAATTCATCACACTAATAAAGGCAAAAGAAGAAAAACTATATGATCTTTGCAATAAATGTAGAAAAAGCATTTGGCAAAATTAAACATATACTTATTTGTAAAGAAACAACAAAAGCTCTTAGAATACTAGAAAAGAGAGAACTTTAACTTTAGAAAGTTTATATACCAAGGACAAACACTGGGTGTACAGTATAACATATATATAACCTTTAAAAACATATAAACTATGTATTATTTAAGTAACACATAGAATAATTCAGAAGAGAGATTAGCTTTGAGGGGAAGAGTAAAGGGACAGGGATCAGAGGGTTCCATTTTATGTAAAGTTAATTTATTTTTTTTTTAAATTGGCCAAAACATTTGTTTATTTGTTTCCATAAGATGGCTCTAGTAGTACTTAGTTGTCTTTAACCTCATTTGAAACAATTTTGTTACTGATTTGTGACAGCTGTCATATCAACATGCATTTAAAAAAATTGGTGAATTTTTGTATAGCCATTTTAATACTGAAGATGAAAGAAAATACACACCATTTTCAGCATGTCACACTTAATTAAAACAGGTAAAAATGCAACTGAAATGCAGAAAGAGATTTGTGAAGTGTACGGAGAAGGTGCTGTGACTGACCAAATGTGTCAAAAGTGGTTTGCAAAGTTTAGTGCTAAAGATTTCTTGCTGGATGGTGCTCCATGGTTGGGTAGACCAGCCGAAGTTGATAGCAAACAAATTGGGGCATTAATTGAGAACAATCAATGTTATACCGTGTGGGAGACAGCAAACATACACAAAATATCCAAATTAATAAAGTTATTGATGAAAATGAAAAACTTTGTCTTCTATTTTATGAGAAAAAAACATAGGGACCTTTTGGCCAATGCAATAGAAAGCTCTAAAGCAATCATGGTAAAATGTTAAGATTTGGTGGTTACACTGATAAGTACTCATTATTTTATTTTTTATATTTTTCTTCAATTTTGAAATAGTTCATAATTTTGAAAAAGTTAAATTATTTTAAATTAAAAAAAAAAAAAAAAAAGAAGAGCCCTGGCTGGTAGCACGGTGGATAAGGCGTTGGCCTGTGAACCCAAAGGTCGCAGGTTCGATTCCCCAGCCAGGGCACATAACCAGGTTGCAAACCAGGTCTCCAGTCAGGTCTGTGGCTAGAGGCAGGTGAAACGCAACCACACATTGATGTCTCTCTCCCTCTCTGCCTCTCTCCCTTGCCCTCTCTCTAAAAATAATGAAATAAAATCTTAAAAAAAAAAAAAAAAAGAAAGAAAGAAAGATTAACTGACTGCCTGAAGCACATGACTAGATTAAGGCAAAACTAGAACTACTAATCCAGGTTTTCTGACTCCTAGTCCTCAAGTGGAAAAATTTTAAACTTCTATTTAATGTTCCAATATACAGTCAGCAAAAATTACACTTACTATATTACATAGTAATTTATAAATAATTCACATTAAAAATTCAGTAATTTTTTTTTTTTACATTAAGTATACTAAAGCCAAGAAACGGACTGAAAAGCTCTGAGCCTCACATTAAGAATGAACAGGACAGAAAGAAAACTATAGGCCAATATCTCTGATGAACACAGATGCTAAAATTCCCAACAAAATATTGGCCAACCAGATCCAGCAATACATTAAAAAGATCATACACCATGATCAAGTGGGTTTCATCCCAGGGATGCAAGGATGGTACAACATTTGCAAATCAATAAGTATAATACACCACATAAATAAAACGAAAGACAAAAACCGTATGATCATATTAATAGATGCTGAAAAGGCATTTGATAAAGTACAGCAACCATTTATTATAAAGACATTCAGCAAAATGGGAAGAGAGGGAACATACCTCAACATAATAAAGGCTATATATGGGAAACCTGAAGCCAACATCATACTCAAGGGGCAAAAACTAAAAGCTTTCCCCATAAGATCGGGAACAACACAAGGCTGTTCACTTTTTCCACTTCTTTCCAACATCGTTTTGGAAGTTCTAGCCATAGCCATCAGAGAAGAAAAAGGAATCAAGGGGATCCAAATTGGAAAAAAGGAGGTCAAACTGTCATTATTTGCAGATGACATAATAGTGTACATATAAAACCCGATTGACTCCACCAAAAACCTACTCAACATAATAAGCAAATTTAGCAAAATAGCTGGGTATAAAGTCAATATTCAGAAATCAAAAGCATTTTTGTATACCAATAATGAAACATCAGAGATAAAAGCTGGAAAACAAATCCCATTTGTCATAGCAACAAGAAAAATAAAGTACCTAGGAATAAACTTAACCAAGGAGGTAAAAGACCTATACTCAGAAAACTACAGAGCATTGAAGAAATAAATTAAGGAAGATACAAATAAATGGAAGCATATACCATGCTTATGGATAGGAAGAATTAACATCATTAAAATGTCCACACTACCCAAAGCAATCTATGGATTCAATGCAATCCCAATTATAATACCAATGACATACTTCACAGACATAGAAAAAATACTTCAAAAATCTATATGGAGCCCAAAATACCCAAAAATAGCCACAGCAATCTTGAGAAAGAAGAACAAGGGAGGAGGAATCACAATACCCAACATCAAACTATACTACAAGGATACTGTCATCAAAATAGTCTGGTACTGGCATAAGAATAGACATATAGATCAATGGAACAGAATAGAGAGCCCAGAAATAAATCCAGGACTCTATGGTCAACTAATATTCGACAAAGGGGGAAGGAACATAAAATGAAGTAAAAACAGTCTCTTCAACAAGTGATGTTGGGAGAATTGGACATCAATGCTATGTCTCCCTCCACAACCAAAAAATGGATACATCTACCTCAAAACTAAGAAATTCCTGAATATTGAGCTGCACTCAAGTCCAACAAACAAAATATATAAAGAAGAAATAATCATCCAGACAGGTAGGAGGGGCAGAGTTAGGATAGAGTTGACGTGGTATGGCAGAGCAATTAGGTGATGGTGTTTGGAGGTGGTGGTTTGGAGGCATGCGGGCACCAGACCAGCCAAGACGCACAGTTTCAGCAGTGGGGTGGGGTGGGGATAAATCCTCCTTACTTCTGACTGTGGGGATTGGGACAGAGGAAGAAACTGCCAGCCTCTCAGCAGAGTCCATTTGTTCAGAGACCTCCATAGTCAGGAACGTCCACAGACCTACCCACTATGAGAACCATGGCCAGGGCAACAGCTAGAGGTGCCAGTCCCACACGGGAAGCAGGAGAGGTGCCTAAAAAGGGGGCAAGTGCTGAGCAAGCAGCATTGTTCCCTCTCAGGCCCCTCCCCTACGTACAGTGGCACAGTGTGGTGAAATGGGTCGAATGTGACGATGAATACCTAGGGCTCTGCTCCTTACAACATAATAGGTACAAGTGGTCTACCTAAGACAGAGAGGCAAACACAGGAGCCTATCAAATTGAGAAAACAGAACTATGGCTCAAAAAGGGAACAGATCAAGGTCCCAGTGGGCAAACTCTGTGATTAAGAAATAGCCAGCCTAATAGATGCACAGTTTGAAATACTGGTGATAAAGATGCTCACAGACTTGACAGGTCTGCTTAAATACAGCATATACAGAAGGAAAGTGAAGGCTAGATAAGTGGAACAAAGGAAAATACACATGAAACCAATGGTGAAGGGAAGGAAAGTGAGGTTCAAATCAGCAATTTGGAATATAAGGAAAAATAAATAGTCAACTAGTACAGAATGAAGAAACAAGAATTGAAAAAAAGAGAGCTTAGGAACCTCTGGGACAACTTTAAACATGCCAACATCTGAATCACAGGGGGTGCCAGAGGAGAAGAGGAAAAGCAAGAAATTGAAAGCTCATTTGAAAATATAATGAAGAAAAACTTCCCAAATTTGGCCAAGGAAATAGACATACAAGTCCAGGAAACACAAAAAGTTCCAAACAAACTAGATCCAAACAGGACCACACCAAGACACATCATAATTAAAATGCCAAAGATTAAAGATATAGATGGAATAGTAAAAGTAGCAAGAAAAGAGTTATCTACAAAGGGGTTCCTATAAGACTATCAGCTGATTTCTTAAAAGAAACTTGGCAGGCAAGAAGGGACTGGCAAAAAGTATTCAAAGTGATTAAAAGCAAGGACCTACAACTAAGATTACTCTATCCAGCAAAGCTATCATTGAGAATGGAAGGGCAGATAAAGCGTTTCCCAGACAAGATAAAGCTCAAAGAGCTCATCATCACCAAGCCATTATTATATGAAATGTTAAACACACTTAAGAAAAAAAGTATCAAAACTATGAACATTAAAATAACAAAAATAAAATAAAATAAATACGAAAAAAAAAAACAAACTAACAACTATCAACAACAGAACCTAAAAAAATCAAAACAAGAACAAACCAAGTAAGCAACCAGAATAGGACCAGAATCATAGGTATGGGAATCATTGGGAGGGTTATTAACTGGGAGGGGGAAGGGGGAAAGATGAGGAAATGGTGCTGAGATTAGGAAACATAATTGGTGGGTACAAGATAGACAGGGAGAAGTTAAGAATAACAGAGGAGGGGGGCCCTGGCTGGTAGCACAATGGATAAGGTGCTGGCCTGCAAACCCAAAGGTTGCTGGTTCGATTCCCAGCCAGGGCAACAGAATTAGGTTGTAAACCAGGTCTCCAGCCAGGCCTGTAGTTGGAAGCAGATGAAAAGCAACCATACATTGATGTTTCTCTCCCTCTCTGCCTCTCTCCTCTCCCCTCTCTATGAAAAATAAAATCTTAAAAAAAAAAAAAAAAAAAAGAGGAAAGGGTGAAATCATAGAACTTATATATACACCCATGGGCATGAGCTTAACAGGGGGTAGGACTGCGGGAGGGCATGGGGGTCTTGGGTGGAGGGGAGCAAAGGGAAAAGAAATTGGAACAGTGTAACAACATAAGCAAGAAAATATACTTGAAAAAAAAAAAAAAACAAGAATGAACGGGGCATTAACTAGGTCAAACAGTTTATTAGCAGGACAACTTTCTGTCCTGTCAAAAAATCTCAGGCCAGACTGATTTTAACAGGAGATATTAATCTAATGCAGGGGTCCCCAAACTTTTTCTATAAAGGGACAAACAGTATATATTTTTGGGTTTGCAGGCTATAAATTCTCTGTTGCAACTAGTCAGCTCTGCTGTTGTAGCATGAAAACAGCCATACACAATATGTAAACAAGTGGGCAATTTATGTATTCCAATACAATTTATTTTCAAAGCAGACTGTAGGCTGGATTTGGCTAATGGCCCTAGGTAATTAACTATAAGCTCTCATTTACCAAACATCCTTACCATAATGTTATACCCACTTTTAAACTTACCAGATGTTTTTGTTAGCAAGTTAGTTAACAATAAAATAAATAAATAAATAGGACAATGGAAATTGAGACTGCCTTTTTGAAGATTTTGTCTATTTATTTTTAGAGAGAGGTGAAGAGAGGGAGAAACATGGATTGGTTGGTTATTGACTGCCCCTTTCACGCCCCAGCCAGGGACCCAGCCTGCAACCCAGGCATGTGCCTCGACAACCCACTGAGCCACACGAATTGGGCAAGACTGCCTTAAAAACCATCAGGATTATAAATGAAATAAGCTAGTCAATGAAAGACAAATACCATATATCTCACTTAAAACTGAAATCTAATGAACAAAATAAATTAACAAGCCAAACAGAATCAGAGACACAGAAACATGGAACAGATTGAGTGCTGTACAAGGGGAGACAGGGGGTGAGGAGTGGTTGAAAAAGAACATATATGAAGGACCCATGGATATGGACAACAGTGTGGGGATTGACTGTGGGAATAGGGAGTGGCCTGTAGGGAGGAGACAAAGGGGGAAAATTGGGGCAACTGTAATAGTATAAACAAACAAACAAAAAAAAAAATGTTTTAAACCATCAGGATTAAAACATAGCTGAAATTTGTCTACTTTGATGATGTCTGTCTCTTACTTATGGATAAAGCATCACAATAGCTACCAATTTGTGCCACAGTAATGTTGCAAACTTGCTATCATTCTCATTTTCAAAAATTGCAAACAAAGCCTTAATACTTGTTCCCATACTTTCAATTGTAACACATCTCCTCTAGGCAGATGTATCTAATTCTAGTATCAGCAGGCACTTTGGCCATAAGGACCCATCCATAAGAGCAGCCAGCCATCCTTGCACTTACCCGTTCTTCATCCATCTAGAAATATGTTGTTACATTTCCAAATATTCCCTCTCCTTCCTTACCTATCAATCTGAATTTTCTTCAGTGTCTCTGTAGTAATTATGGTCTGCCTTGTAGGTTTTTTGAGGACAAAATCTTGCATTTTGTTAAATTCATTGGCAAATTGGCCTCCTTGTCTGATTTCTGGCAACTTGGGCTCTTCTTTAAGTAAGAACACATTGGATATTTTTGAGGTTCTTGATACCATTGGAGGTTTTTCCAAGCTTTTTTCTTCCAAATTCATTTCATTGTTTTTCTTCTAAAAACAATAAATGATGTTTTATGTAAGGCAGGTTTTTATTTTCATTTTTTATTGTATTTTTTTAAAGATTTATTTATTTATTATTTTCAGAGAGAAGGGCAGGGAGGGAGAAAGAAAGGGAGAGAAGCATCAATGTATGGTTATCTTTCATCTGCCTCCAGCTAAGGACCTGGCTGGAGACCTGGCTTACAACCTGGTTATGTGCCTGGCTGGGGAATCGAACCAGTGACTTCTGGGGTTGCAGGCCGGCACCTTATCCACTGTGCCACCAGCCAGGGCCAGAAGGCAGGTTTTTAAAGAGAAAAAAAAAAAAAAACGGCTGTACAAGGGTCTTTCCCTACATTTTTAACCTCATTTTCTTCCATGTGTACTCCATACTAGAAGAAAATTACCCTTTTCTTCAGCCACACCAAACCACATTGTCATGTCATTTATACCTTCCAGCCTTTGGAAAACATTCCCAGCTGATCACCTGGTAAACTTTCAAACTATGACCAAAGGTAAAGTTCTTCGTAAAATCTATTACCAACCATTTACCATTTTGTAATTATTTTTATAAATATTTCCATTAGGATGTAAATCCTAAGAGAGAAACAAAAGTGTCTTAGAGATCTTATTTCACCTCAAATTATTTTTGGTATAAGATTTGATATTAAATAAATGTGGCAATCTTTACAACTTCATCACTTAGACCTAAGGTATAGTAGAAATTCAAATGTTCACTGAACATATATTAGTTTGAAATATAAAGAATAAAATCTAAGGCCCTGGCTGGTGGCTCAGTGGATAGGTGACAGCTTGTGAACCAAAGGTCACTGGTTCAATTCCCCAGTCAGGGCATATACCAGGTTGCAATCCAGGTCTCCAGCCATATCTGTACCTGGAGGCAGATGAAAGGCAACCATACATTAATATTGGTCTCCCTTTCTTCCTCCCTCCATGCCCTTCTCTTTAAAAATAATAATATCTTCACTAAATAAATAAATTGACCTACTAAAAAGATAAAATAAAATCTTAACAAAAAGCAAAAGTCGATAGCATACTTAGTGGTGTATATTTCAAAGGTCATGTGGGGAAAGCCAAAATACTTTTTTTTTCCATTTTTATTTATTGATTTGAGAGAGAAGAAGAGAGAAAGAAACACAGATTTGTTATTTTACTTATTTATACCTTCATTGGTTGATTCTTGTATGTGCCCTCACTGGGGAGCAAACCTACACCCTTGGCATATCTGAACAATGCTCTAACCAACTGAGCTACCTGGCCTGGGCCAAAATAATTTACTTTTTAGATACAAACTTGAATACTAAGGGGTAAGCATTACCATAGGAACAGCATATGTTGTTTCATTGATGATTCCTATTTAATCTGTGGCTAAAATCTTGAACTATGGAAAAGCCATATAACATAGTGACTATGCATATGCACTCTGAAACAAGACTTTCTTGCCTGAACCCTTACTCTATCTCTACTAAACTATTGACTTAGGCAACTATTTAATATCCCTACGCCTCCATTTTCCCCATTGGTAAAATTGGTCTAAGAATACCATCTGCCTTCATAAAGTTATTATAAGGGCATAGTAAATTTATATACATAAAGCATTTAGAATAATACACAGAACTATGTCAGTTATACATTTGTTAGGGTTTACTTAAATTCTTGTGCTGACCCCATGCACAGAAGATATGTCTGCATATTGATACCTAAAGCCTAAGCCTTCCCTAGCAAAACTCAATTAGCCTAAAAATGTTTAAAACAAAACCAATCCTTAAAAGGTTAATAAACAGATTCAACAGCATTCTTCTTTATATACACAAAGATTCAGATCTGAGGAAAATATTCATAGGGAAGGACAAAACAAATTGCTGCCTTACATAAGAGTTCAATTTTTTTTTTTTTTTTTAAGATTTTATTTCATTATTTTCAGAAAGGGGGGAAGGGAGAGAGGCAGAGAGGGAGAGAGACATCAATGTACAGTTGCGATTCACCTGCCTTCAGCCACAGACCTGACTGGAGACCTGGTTTGCAACCTGGTTATGTGCCCTGGCTGGGGAATCGAACCTGCGACCTCTGGATTCGCAGGCCAGCAACTTATCCACTGTGCTACCAGCCAGGGTAAGAGTTCAATTTTTAAATATTCCTTTAAATTAAAATTGATTTGACTATAAAGAGAAGCTACAGCATTTTAGCAATTAAGCTAAAATTAATCTGAACATAAAGGAAATTTTCAGTACATGAATGGCTATTACTTTGGATTTTTATCTAGGAGAGAAAGAAATGTAAGGCCTAGGAAGCTATTTTTCTGACTGCCCTAACCATTTTTCCTCTATCTCTATGCTTAGGCATCTGGAAAAGAAAGCAAATGTGTCAAACTGATTTACTGATTACTAGAAATAAATAAGAATTTTTAAAAGAGAACTTTGAGGAACTAAGAGAACTAGATGCTCTATCTAGTCTAGTCACTAAAAATATTTTTACATAGCACCCAGTTTGTACAAGATAAGGTATTAGACCCTAAGGGACAAGATAACAGTATTTCTTGAGAGGCATCTCTTTCCAAACTTAGGTCCGATTACTTTCACTTCAGATACTAATTAATATTGTTTATTGGTATGTTAGTATTGTTTCATCATTCCATTTTATGATTCTAAAAAATGAAAATCTACTTGATGTCTTTAGCTATAAAAATGGCTGTTAAAAAGGGGATAATGCTAACTAACCTTTCATGCCAAGGTTATTATAAGACTAAACAAAGTAAAGTCTTCGGAGGAAAAAATCCACATACATACTAAGGTTTTAAAATGTACATCCTATGTCATATAGGTTAATGGCATAGTAAAATTAATGAATTATAACTATATTACTAAGACATAAAAACAAAAGAATTATTTTAAAAGATCCACAAATTTTTCAAATTATGACTAGAAATTATGGACCTAACTTGCATTGAGAAAGAGGCTTTTAAGCTGCTGTTAATCAAGGAGAGAGTGCAAGCCTCTATTATTTATACCTCTAAAAAGTTAAAGCAGAACCTCTAAGTCAGAAAATTTTGTGACAAAACACCACTATCATTAAGAAGAATCCAGCCCTGGCTGGTGGCACAGTGAGTAAGGTGCCGGCCTGTGAACCCAAAGGTCGCTGGTTCCATTCCCCAGCCAGGGCACATAACCAGGTTGCAAGCCAGGTCTCCAGCCAGGTCCGTAGCTGGAGGCAGGTGAAAGGCAACCACATGTTGATGTCTCTCTCCCTCTCTCCCTTCCTCTCTAAAAATAATAAATAAAATCTTAAAAAAAAAGAAAAAAAAATACTATACATGTCATCTGCAAACTTGAAAAGAGCATGAACCTTAGAAGCATCTCTGAATTGTTCAGAACCTTCCCCATAATGTTTCCCAATTTCATCCAAACCTACTCCAGTGAATATAAATCAGGAGAATGATCCTTGGCTAGATGCTTATGTTGAGACAACAAACGAAATATCACATAGAACTTGCAGTTTAGAAAGAAAGAGCAGATCAACTTTATTGTTCCTACTTAGAGAACTGAGGGTAACTGAATTAAGAACAGAGTTTTCTTGAAGCAGGCAATTGTGAAGCTGTCTTAATGTTACTGAAGGATCTTTAAAAAATGAGTTTGCCTTCCCCATTACATACGCTCTTTCCTCACTGGGAGTCAACTGCAAAAATACAGGTGCTTCTTCAGAAAATAAGGAGTGAATGAAATTTGCAACACTGTCAAGAATCAAAGGAACTTCATTCTCTAAAGGATAGGAAATGACACTGCCTTAGGGTAGTTTGTCCACTCCCTTCACCATAACCATAACAGTAGCCCAAGGACCATGGAGTGGGTTACCCAAGTCCCGGGACTCCAAGTCCCAGCCAAGAAAGGTCTTCTTGCACAGACAGAGAAGCCCATGGCTAAAGCAGCCACATCTGAGATTTACTCTCCTGGTATAGGCCAATTTCCATCTTGGAAAACAACATACTCTGGTAATCTGAATATACTAGACTCCTTCCCCAACACACCGGCCACCAAGGACAGAACTACGAGGCACAGAGCCACTGTTCTACACTGGCCACTGCAGTGCAGGGAAACACAAAACAGGCTGGTGGAACATGAGTGGTCACTGGGGCACCAGCAGGTGATGCGCTTGGGCTGGTCCTGGCTCCTGGGGATGGCTCCGTCATTGTGGTTGTCTACGCTGGGACGGATGCCGCTTTCTCCAACAATGTCCAGCTACCAATAAATTTTTGTATTTAAATTTTTTATTTTATATCTACAACCTAAGTTATTAAAATTAACAAGAGTTGAAGAATTTATAAAGCTTCTGCACACTACCAAGTTGAGTTTTTTTTTTGTTTTTTTTTTCTTAAAGTTTCAGTCTTGGTTTATTTAAAGATTTTATTTATTATTTTTAGATAGAGGGGGAGGGAGAGAGGCAGAGAGGGAGAGAGACATCAATGTTTTGTTGTCTTTCACCTGCTTCCAGCTAAGGACCTGGCTGGAGACCTGGCTTGCAAACTGGTTATGTGCCCCAGCTGGGGAATCGAACCAGCGACCTTTGGGTTTGCAGGCCAGCGCCTTATCCACTGTGCCACCAGCTAGGGCTCTCATGTGAAATTTAATGACATAGATACTATAAATGATGGGAAAGGATAAACAAAAAGAGAGATTAAATAACAGTGAGCATATATATATATATACACACACACATACCATGCTAGCACTCTGTCTTCTTTCATACTGAACTGGCATGATATAGTTGAGAATAGAGAGCTGATCTGTGGTATCCTCCAGAACTGCAGATATCCTCAGCACATCTAGAATGGAGAGTGGTTCTATGACTTCTGGGATGATATCTATGTCTGTTTCTTTGGCCGTTTCTTCTTCTTCTTCAACATTAGGTGGTTCGCCTGTCACTGACACTGTTACCTCAGAATGCAAAGTATTTGGATGAAGATTGGAGGCTTCTAGTTGGCCTCTGCAGAAAGAAGAAAGAAAAAATAAGCCATTCACCAAATGTTTTAAGATTACTTAAATTCAAAAGCACAGACAGCATATAGTACATTGGCTCCTGTGAAATCAATATTGTCATATAATATAACCAAGATAACAAATGCAGGAGTTTGCATGTGATTCTGCTGAATACCTCTCAGTGACATTCTGACCAATAAGCAAGCTTCTTATTGTTTAAGGAAGTTATGTAACCCATTCAATTTTTTTGTTTTTATTTTTATTTTTAAAAGATTTTATTTATTATTTCCAGAGAGAGAGAAAGACATCAATGTATGGTTGCCTTTCACGCGCCTCCAGCAACGGACCTGGCTGGAGACCTGGCTTGCAACCTGGTTATGTGCCCTGGCTGGGGAATCAAACCAGCAACTTTTGGGTTTGCAGGCCAGCACCTTATCCACTGTGCTACCAGTCAGAGCTTCCCATTCAATTTGACTATGCTTAACCAATTTGAACTTACACTAAAATTAACTTTTTTCTAGCAACATCTTTAGATGCTAACCAAGCACCTCATGATTCTGCAAAACAGAATGTGTTACCCAGTCTCACAAGGTGGTTGATATGATTCTCATCTTTATGCCCTTTGGTAGTCTCCCTCACATTGAATAGAACTCACCTGTGTAACGAAAAAGATATTGTGGATTCCAAGGCTAGGTGAAAAAGACATTACAGCTTCTCCCTTACTCTCTCATATCTCTCTTGCTGTGGGAAAACAGCTCTCTGTAAATAGTTTCATGAGAGTAAGGAAAAGGCCTCTTAATATTATTCTAATCCCAAAACCAGGGCAACATACAACTAAGAAAGAAAGCTACAGGCCAATATCTCTGATGAACATAGATGCTAAAATTCTCAACAAAATATTGGCCAATCAGATTCAGCAGTATATTACAAAGATCATACACCATGATCAAGTGGGCTTCATCCCAGGGATGCAAGGATGGTACAACATTCGTAAATCAATAAATGGAATACACCACATCGACAAATTGAAAGATAAAAACCATATGATCATATCAATAGATGCTGAAAAAGCATTTGATAAAGTGCAGCAACCATTTATGATAAAAACCCTCAGCAAAATGGGAATAGAGGGAGCATACCTCAACATCATAAAGGCCATCTATGAGAAACCTGAAGCCAACATCATACTTAATGGACAAAAACTG